>CANSNZ010000925.1:0-183451 GCA_947646795.1 Beta lomatogona | reverse complement strand
TTTTTTTTCTAATAATTTATTAAGGCTTTATAATATGAATGAAAACAAAATTCAACATAACAAATAAGTCTAATTTATGATGTATAAAATAAATACAAATAATAACTAAGTGAAAGTATATTAGCTCCACCCACTAAGGGAAAAATATAGATCCAAGATCTGTTTCATCAAGAGAAAGGTCGGTAAACTCTAGAAAGGCGCTTTTATCGTTCCCATCATCCATGATATCAAATTGATCACCACCTACATCCTACAATTTTGTCTTTCCAGCTTTGTATTCATCTGTATTTCTTGATAGAAGGCGTAGGTTGGTGTGAATCTTCACTAAAATTTCAGCTCGTTTTGGAGTCAACCTATTTCTCCTAACTGAGTGAATAAAAGAATATATGTTCCAGTTACGTTTACAACATGAAGAGGAAGTAGGTTGTCCAAGATATCTGAAGGCCAAAGCTTGAAGAAAAAGAGTGGATGAACCAAAGTTAACCCACCATGACATAGAATCCATGGTACCCCTTGTGTATAAGTTCTCTCCACCCTTATACACTCCAGAATTGTATGAGAACATGGTTAGCAAATAGCTTAGTCTTCTAAAACAACTTACTTTTCCTTCAAATACTTCCATGTCTCTATACGGAGGTACTCTAGTTGGATTTTCTTCAAGCTATGCCTCACTATAAAACCTTCAAAAGAATAAGAAATATAGAAACAATCATTATGCATGTAAAATTAAGAAATGAGTAAAGTGATCTAAATATATAAGAAAGAACATACCTATGTTTTAATGAGTGAGCTAAGCAATTAAGAAGAGTGTTGCTTTTTGTCCAACGAGCTACAAGAATGCGGTGAACTACTTCAAAAAACTCGGAGTAATCATCACCTGTCAAAACTTCATGAATATAAATCACAATTCTCACCTTTTCAATCATAGAATCCCAGATCTCGTATACCAAATGTAGACTTGGCTTATCAATATCACAAACCCTTATCATCTCATAAATAGGTCTAGTTGAAAGTAAGAATGTAGTCCACTTTATCCCACCGGCTATCACTCATCATCTTTTCTTTTACAAAACTTGCCTTGCCTTGATTGTCCTCTTTGTAACTCCCCCATTCTTCACTTATCACCATAGCCTCAAGAGAACGCCTAAGAAGCTTAAACCTCTTTAGCATAACAACCATTGAAGCAAAACGAGCGTCAGCCACTGCAAGCAATTTCAAAGAAGAAAATTGATTGAACATCGCTAGTCATAGAATGATTCACAATGAAGTTTTTCACCTGAACTGCATCACCATGAACTTGAGTAATCCAATGACATTCATCATATGTTTCAATATTCGATTCTATTTTTCTTGCAGCACAAAACTTTTCAAAGCAAGGTTTAATGTATAGACAACACATGAGGTTCAGTAGATCCATGGGTACTTGCATATTAGAGCTGATCAACTTCAGCCCGGCCCGGCCCGGTTTTTGGGCGGGCTTGGGCAGTTTTTTTTGGCCCGCAGCCGGTTTTTTATTTTTTTTGGGCGGGCTTTGGACAAGCCAAAAAAGACATTTTAGTCTATTTTTTTGGCCCGGCCCGTTTTGGCCCGAAAAAGCCCGCTCGGCCCGACCCGAAATAACGAGCTTTGGGCATAATTTTTTGGCCCGGATTTGGGCCCGGCCGGGTCAATGGGCAAAATTTTTTTCCATGATCACCTTTATTGCATATGATGAATGAGCCTAGGCTTTTGCATCTTTCTTGCTTATCAAACAACGGACCGTAGAATGATCCGTCTACCCAATAGCTTTGTTGCAAGTCAAGTAAGGCCGAAATTTGTCAAAAGCAAAGACTACAGCCAACATCTCTTTCTCTGTAGTTGCATAATTCTGTTGAGCATCATCCAAGGTCCTACTTGCATAGGCTATTACATATAGCCTTCCTTCCTTGTGTTTCCCAAGAACAATGCCCACTGCAAAATACTAGCATCGCACATTAGTTTAAAAGGCAAGCTCCAATCCGGAGCTTGCACTATGGGGGAAGAAGTGAGGGCCTTATTCAAAGTCTTAAAAGCCTTGATACAAGACTCATCAAACACAAAATGTACATCCTTCTGAAGTAGATTCGTCAGTGGTTTGGCTATTTGAAAAAAATACTTGATAAAACACCGGTAAAACCAGCATGTCCAAGGAAAGCACGAGCTCCTGTCACTGAGTTCGGTGGCGAAAGCTTCTCAATAACCAAAACCCTTGCCGGATCCACTTCAATGCCCTTCTTTGACACTTTATGTCCAAGGACAATGCCCTCCTCGACCGTAAAGTGACACTTCTCCCAATTCAGGACGAGGTTCGTCTCTTGATACCTTTTCAACACACACTCAAGATTAACAAGACATATGTCAAAAGACAAATTAAACCACACTCAAGATTAACAAGACATATGCTTCCAAGGTCTCTTTGCTTCTTGGGCATAGCACGTTGCACTAGAGCACTTACTTGGTATGGCAAAGTGATGAACTTATCTTCTACTTCCATTTTTTTTGGAGAAGAACTCCCTTAAAAACTTAGCATAGGCAGGCATTTGAGATATAGCCTCAAGGAAAAGAATGTTGATTTGAAGGCCTTTTATCACATTGAGGAACTTGGTGAACTTATCACTCAATTTTCTCTCCACCAACCTTTGAGGGTATGGAACCGGTGCCATATAGGTCTTAGTTGGTGGAGATAATGGCAATGGATATTTATCACCAACTTAAACTTGTGTCTCTTCCTTCTCCATATTCTCTCCTTCTTTCTAACCCTCCTCAACTTCAACTTCTTTATCAACTTCATCAACTTCAACTTCCTTCTCTCCCCATTTCATTTTCTTCGCTCTCATTGGGAATCTTGGGACCCTCATAACTCGTTCCCGACCTCAAATTAATAGATTTGGCTTGGTGAAGGTTGGGGTTAGGAATGGGTTGGCCCGGAAGTTGATTTGTAGGGGTTGAGGGGTTTTCTCAGCTACTTGGGCAATTTGGGTTTCAAGCATTTTGTTATTGGCTTGGAGCTCTTGAAACCTTTGCTCATGGCTTTGGAGAATTTGTTTCATGGCTTGGAGTTGTTGGAGAATTTGGAGAGAGGTTTGCTTAGGAGATGGGGTTGATTCGAGATTTTTTTTGGGGAATGGAGGATTAGGAGGAGCCTTTTGAAAATTACCTCTTTGGTGTGGAGTTTGGTAGACATTGGACCGTTGTGAGGATGAACCACCTTGGTTGTAGTTTTGGTTATACCCTTGCACATACCCTCAGTTTTGAGTTTGGTTGTACTCTTGTTGAGGTTGATTCCATCTTTATTGAGGTTAGTTGAAGCCTTGATTTTACCTTTCCGGTAAAAGAATACCAGAACAGATAAGCTCTTGAGCCAAGATTTTACCTTTCCGGTAAAAGAATACCAGAACAGATGCATCTTGATGTAGTCTGGGGAGATGTCATTTGTTGTTATCATGGAACAGATCTCAAGAAACCTATCAAGATGGTTAAGAGGATCTTCATCTGATCTCCCACAAAATGGTTCCGCTTTCACCATCAGAGTGTATTGATGATGAATGCTGAAATTAGTAGTAGTGGTGGGGAGTCGAATACCACCTTGTAGAACATAGGACCCTTGATTTCCGAAATCCCTAAAGAGTTGTGCATTTGCTTTACCCATATCTGATTCAACTTCATTTGTTGTACTTGAGACTGGTGAAGATGGTTCGGAACCCAAAGACAATTGTTCCAAATTTCTCCGAAACTTTCGCAAAATGCGGTCGATTTCTGGATCTAGAGGCAAAGTGGGTGAACCGTGAGCTCTTCTTCTCATGTAACACAACAAAGCAAAGCAGAGGATTAGCATATAACAACCACAATTAAAAATAAAATAAAAGAAAAATCAGCTAAGCAATACTAAACTTAAATAAACTTCAATCAATAGCACAATATGCCCCGCAACGGCGCCAATCTGATAAACTGATTTTATTGTGTCGTTAAGGCACCAAAAATCACTTTTCAAACAATATTTATAACTCCAAACAAGAAATTACTATGAATGTAGTAAAGGCAAGTCAAGGATCGATCCACAGGGGAATTGGGATTAATTAAAATCTATCAAGCCTAAATTACCTAATAAAAAGGTATTTAGGGCTTTTAGACTGGTTTAGTAACAGCTAATAACTAACTAAGATCAACAAACTAGCAAATAAATATGAGACGAAAATGTCAATGAGAAAACACTAGAGTTAAGGCTACTAGTATGAATCAAAGCGGAACAATGATCATTAATACAATTGTGATTCAAATACGACAATAATGCAAGGTTTAGTTTTCCTCTAAAATACTCGAGTCCTCTCTCGAATGGTCCTCAAGAATAATCGCTTAATCAATCAACTAAATCCTCTGTCAAATGGTCTTTAGTCAATTGATTAATAGATCCAATAAGTATGAAAAATCCCTAATAAAAGGATCCCCTTAATTTCTACCTAATATCTAGGACTAGAAATTAAGTTGCTCATGGGGATGATAAAAGGGTTCAAAATTCGATTAAGAATATCTGTAATCAAAATACCAAAGCATAAATGTGATCAAAATCTATCCTAAGGCCTCAAAACACCAAGATCAATGCATAATCATCATTAGATCATCACATTTACATTAATAATACATGAGAATCTTAATTCATACTTTCACACTAACCCTACATAGGAGACTACTCACTAATCATGGAATCTAAACAAAAAAAAAATATGAAACTTATAACTAATCTAGCGCTAAACATGATTAAGGGATGATTAATATAATAGAAATAAGCAATTATGGAACTATAATATAAGAGATCTATAACTACGGAAGAAGAGAGAATAACAATAACAATGATGAATAAAAACTGAAAACTTGTGATTCGATTGAATAAAAAGTACCTTGAATGTGTAGAAATCAACAACTTTAATCTCTAAATCCGAAATATAAGACAAAACTATGTGTGTTTTCTCTCTATATATGGAACCTGAAATAACTCTCTCAAAACTAGAATAAAGCATAGTCTGAATAATAAAACATAACCTTGTTTTAATAGGCACGAAGAAAAATTTGACGGAAATAAATGGCGCGGGCGCACCAAAGTGAGTGGTGCGGCCGCACCAACGAAACTGACCTCCTTGACCTGTGCGGGAGCACTAGAGCCACTGACATAAAAGAACCCAAAACTGCAGGATGGTGCGGGCGCACCAAAGTGGATGGTGCGGGCACACCTCAGTAAACGATGCGGGCGCACCTTAGCTTTTTCCCAAAACTCCTCTTTTATTCTCTTTTTGTGCGGGCAAGGTGTCATATGGTGCGGACGCACCATATCTTCAATGAGGTCTGAACACACTCACCTCATGTCGTTTCTTCCAACTCGCAACCTCATAAATGGTCACACCTACAATCAAAACACGGCAAAGCACGATGAAAGCAAATGTATTAGAAATCCGATCAAAATTGACCGAAAATCTAGTAAAATATCATTGTAATCAAGAATGATCAAGTAAATGAAATAGAAAAAGAAATGGAGAAGAAGAGGGAAGAAAGGGGAGAAAGAGGATCAAAATAAACTTAAAAGAGTCCATAAAGTGCATTAGAAATGCACTTATTAGTACCTACTTTCATTACCTTAATCCTCTTCTCACTTCTCAAAAAATGATATCTCACATCAATGTGCTTAGTCCTCTCATGATGGACTTGATCCTTGGCTAGGCATATTGCACTTAGACTGTCACCATACACAATAGCTTGATCGTGATGTAGACCAAGATCACTAACTAGTCCTTTTAACCATATTTCCTCTTTAGGATCTTCTGTCAATGCCATGTAGGGGTGTTCATGGGTGGTTAATCGTCCCGCAACGACATTTCGGTTCGGTAACCGGAAATTTCGATTCACCAATTTCGTGAACTGTAACTGTTTAAACCGGAAACCGCTTAAGTGGTTAACCGGTTTTTCAGTTAACCATTAACCGTTACTCAATAATTACTCTCTACATCATCTACACCTTTTCATCATCCATGGTGTGAGTTTTGCTTTTGTTAATTTCCCCTCTGTAATTTTAATTATATGGGTCTTCTCTTAGTTTTGAGCTACACTTTTCTATATTAGCTACTTGACTTAGGACATTCCAGTGATTTTCTTTATGTATGTATTTTATGCTTTCTAAGATTCATTCTTTTTGTTTGGATACTTTGTTGTGCTTGTTAGTTGTTACTTTGTTTTTCCCAGTTGATTTTAGGGGTCCTTTTTAACTTTTTTTTTTGTTTTTATAATAATTAATTAAATAGAATAAATATATCCAGTTTTTCAGTTAACCGATTTATTATAAATCATAACCGTAACCGTACCGTTTAACCGTTACTTTTAGTGGTTCGGTTACCGAACCGTTTAAACCTTACTTTTCCGGTACGGTTACCACCCATTTCGACCGATTTTTCGGTTTTTTGGTACGGTTTTTCGGTTTCAGTTTTCGGTACGATTTTTCGGTTTCGGTTTTCCATGAACACTCCTAATGCCATGTACTCTGCTTCAGTATTAGATAAAATAAATGTAGCTTGCAATGTTGCCTTCCAACTAACAACGGAACCACCAAGAGTAAGTACATAACTAGTCATGGACCTCCTACTATCAACATCTCCAGCATAATCATAATCAGAATAACCAGTTACTAAATGTATATCATCCCTATAAATGAGACTAACATAAGACGTTTCTCTAAGGTAACGGAAAATCTTCACTGCTTGCCAGTGTTCCTTCCCAGGTTGCCCTATGAACCTGTTAACAACACATCATGTGCAAGATCCGGTCTAGTGCAGACTATAGCATACATTAAGCTTCCAACTGCACTAGCATATGGGACTTGAGACATATAGTCCTTCTCAACATTAGACTTGGGTGCAAAAGTAGAAGATAGATGTATATTTGCAGCACTAGGAGTATCTATAAGTTTAGTTGATGACATGCCTTCTGAAAGTAACCTTTCTGTGACAAGAAAACCTTCCTCTAATCTCTTTCCCTATAAATCTCCATCCACGGAATCTTTTGCGCAACATCCAAATCCTTCATCTCAAACTCCGCACTGAGAAGACCTTTCAACTTCTAAATATCAGACTTGGAGTTTGCAGCTATAAGCATATCATCTACATATAGGACCAGATAAATCATCGAGCCATCATCCAACCTGTCGTGATACACACAACAATTATACATACTCCTGTTGTAGCCCAACTCAATCATATAACTAACAAACCTTTTGTACAAATGCCTAGGAGACTGCTTTAGTCCATACAAGGACTTCTTCAATCTGCAAAAACAATCTTCTTTTCCAGGAACTTGGAACCCATCTGGTTGGGTCATATAAACTCCTCTTCTAGCTCCCCGTGTAGGAAAGTTGTTTTCACATCTAGTTATTGAAGTTTAAGATTTTGATGTGCAACTATCGCTAGTAGGGGTGCTAATCGAGCGAGTCGATCACAAGCAAGGCCTTGGACTCGACTCGAAAACTCGAAAACCCTGCTCCACTAGACTTGACAACACATTAAGCTCGCCAAACTCTTACTCGACTCGTGCTCGTTAATTTTTTTTGCAGCTCGACTCGAAACTCGACTTGACTTGAGCTAGATTATCTCGACTCAAGCTCGATTAGCTCGACTCGACTACTCGAAAAACATTTTTTTAATTTTCCATTTCTTTTAAACTCATGTTACTAGTTTATGAAATATGATCATGGAGGCATGGACCATGAGGTAAATTTTAATTGGGCTTGGTAACTTGAACCATGATCCATTTCATGCTAAGAAAGGGCTCAGACAAGGGGATCCCTTGTCTCCTTTTCTTTTTGCAATTGGTATGGAATATCTGTCTAGATGCTTAAGCACTCTCAAGGACAACATAAACTTCCATTATCATCCTAAATGTGCTAGATTTTGTATATCTCACATGATGTTTGCTGATGACTTACTGATGTTGTGTAGAGGTGATTTGTCTTCTATTCAAGAAATTCTTAAAGCTTTTAAGCTTTTTTCAAGCTTCAGGGTTAGAAGCTAATCTGCATAAAAGTAAAATCTATCTAGGAGGTGTTACTACTAAGACTATTTCAGCTGTTCAGGCTACAACCCAAATCCCTATGGGTGAGTTCCCTTTCAGATATCTTGGTGTCCCACTCTCCACCAAGAAGTTATCATATGCTACTTGTAAGCCTTTAATTGATAAGATCATGGCAAGGACTAAGACTTGGGCTGCAAGGACTCTCTCCTATGCAGGAAGAGCCCAGCTAGTCAAATTTGTCCTCTTGAGTATGCAAATTTTCTGGTGTCAGATCTTGATGGAAGTGTGTCTGACCACTGGTGAGAAAATCACATTATAATCAACCCCTTCCCTTTGCGTGCACCCTCTTGCAATAACCCGAGCTTTATACTTGACTAGCATGTGAGATTCGTTCCTTATTCTTGAAGACCCATTTGCAAGTGACAATTCTCCTTAGGATGGTTGACTAGCTCCCAATTAAGTCTGATTTCTATCTAGAGACTCCACCTCATCTTCCATTGCAGCGAGCCATTGAGCATACTCACTACCTGAAACAACTTCTTTGTAGGTGAATGGCTTATGAGAATCCACCTCTTCAGCAAACTCAAGTGCATAAGCAACCATGTCCTCAAAACTATACCTCGCTCCTTGGAGGACAGACACCAACTCTTCTAGCTCTGTGAAAGCCTATACCAGGTTTATGTACTTCTAACGAGGCTGTTGGTGACTAGAAGATTATACCAGATCGGTTTTTGTAGTAGCATATTAATCTTCTCCACCTTGGTGTTGTGATTCACTCTCATCTTGAGTGACTTGTAGCTCCACCTGTTTATGAACATCACTACTAGCTGGCACCACAACGGACTTCATAGTGGGGTTAAGCATATAATTTTCATCAAATATTACTCTTCTACTAAGTATAACTCGGCTCTCAAAAGGTGACCAGATTCTATATCCCTTAACTCCATTCCCAAAACCCATAAATACACCCTTCTTAGCTCTAGATTCTAATTTACCGTCACTTACCGGATAATAAACAGTAGAACCAAAAATTCTCAACAAAGAATAATCTGCAGGCTTACCGAACAACACCTTATAAGGTGTTTTACAATCAATACCTGTGTAAGGTCCACGGTTGATCAGATAACAAGATGTACTTACATCGTAACAGACCCACCGTCTTAACCTCTCATAAATTAACCCAAGTTCTACTTATTAGCATTAGCAGAAGCAAATCAGAAGAAAATGATACGGAGGTTGTCACCTGCTAGAGTCAAACCCATTAATATGTTTGAGTTGACTTTACGAGCGGAGTTTGGAAAGCATACATCTTACAAAATACAGTTTAGTTATTACATAACTCAGAGTAAAATAACACAAATATACATTCAAGCATCCTCCATAAAAGTCATTTAGTAACAAGAGATGATCATGTTCAAGTTCTGGTTCACTATGGATGCTGACAATACATATTCCTATAGCTTTTCGGCTGCCTACCTTGTTAATTCCTGCACAAAGAGTCTGCCCCCACCAAGACAGGTTCACAGAACAAAATCAGCTTAAGCTGGTACACAAATCAACCCAAAAACTACTTATGGTGGCTGAAAATAAGGAGTTACACTCCAACATTTCTTATGCAATTAATATTTTGTCAAAACGTTACTAACACAAGGTTACAAATATCAAGTATTCAAACACATTCATTTGCAAACATCTCTTATCATGAACACAAGTTTAACGGATTAGAGTGAAGCGCAGGAAGAAGAGATCACACATTAAGGTGCACTATTTTACTCGCTTGCAAGCTGTTATAGGACATGTCCTCACACATAATATACACACTCCTCTTCCCTACGCAAAACGGATTCAAATTCACCAGTAATAATCACAATTTACTAAAATGGGTTCGTAATATAAATGTTTTGCTTTCATCATTAAGTTGCAAAACCATTCCAAGACTTTGGTAAGGATAATTTGGAAGGCTTAGGACAGTAGCTACATGATTTTGAGGTGAAAATAAACTTATGAGATCACTCAAGCAATACAACTCAAACTTATAGAGTGAAATTTTAATGTAACATGAGTAAAAATGAGGTTTCGGATTTCGCAAAAGAAGGTTTCTTTTGAACAAACCTTTAACTTGAGATTAAAACTTGACAATATAAGTTATTATGTCACCAATCTACTATAAATCTCCAATTATTTTAGAGAAATTCTCCCCTTGAAAATTCTTTAGCAAATCAGGTATAGTTCATTCCTAAAACGTGTTTTTAAGTGGTTTCTCCGCATTTGGTGTGATGGGAAATGAGAAAATACATTTTTTTTGGCAATCTCCACTAATGAAATACATTATCTCATTGTCAAGATTTCATTGTAAAAGTTTCAAAGCACATCTCCCACAATCCAATGAGCAATTATTGTTAAAAACGTAGAACAAAGGTTGTTTTTAGCACCTTCTTAGTGGGAAAGTTCAATTACCAAAATAAGAAACTATATAACCATTAATATATATACATGCAACCTCTTTATCATCACATAATATTCTGCCCAATCAAGCCAACTTCATCCAAAACACAAGCACACACAAACCTTTGCGAAAAATCGATTACACACACTTAAAAAACACAACTTTCACTTGCTTTCTTCAATATGCAATGGTTACACCTAATTAATACCAATATACAGTAATCAATACTCATCCAACTCAAACAATTACATCCTCAAAATCGTTCTTAAAGATAGTTCTAACAATTCATACTAAACTAGTTCTCAAAGTGGATCGATTTTGTGTACCTTAACTTCCAAAGAGTGCAACTCGACTTATTCTTCTCCTTAAGTTGTGATTCTGACTTACTTAGGATCTTAGAATACAAATTTACATCCACAAAAAATTTCATAACAAAATACCCAAAGGAAGTACCTCAATTGACCCAAAACATTCAACATACTTACTGTTTTCTTAGCTGAAGAAGATGGCTCTATTTCTTGAACTTCTTTGCCTTGAAAGTGCGATTTCTTTCCTCCCCAATATGCTCCTATATGTAGTGAGTGATAATTAGTCCTTGCATGCAGAAGTTATGAAGGAAAAATTCGAAGAAGACAAGCTAGAGTGCAGAGCACTCTGTACCGCCAGAACTGGTGTGTAGGGAGGGGGAGAGAAGAAGAGTTTTAGGCAGAGTGTTTTTGGCTGGGTTTGGTGATGAAAATTATTTGGGATGGAGAGGTATGTGAGGAAGGATGTGTGCATTTATATAGCCTTGGTCGACCTTTTAAAGAGACATTAGGGGGTCTTCCTTCCACTTGGTACAACCTAGCAAATTTCAGCTCTCCTTCTTATCTTAATATGATTCCTAATTTAGTAATATACCCCATATTAGTGGTCTAAGGTCCCACCAAAATGGTTATCCTACTATAAACACCCTTGACATAGCTCTCCTTGATTAACTTAGGTCCCCTTAATTAAAAGAAGTCCCAAAGTTCATTCTATTAAACGTAACCATTAGTGTGCTTAATAGTCGCTTCTTAACTTTCCATCCTTCAATAACTTCACAAATTCGCACAATTACAAATCCTTAAATAAAAACATCCTCTACCCTAATACTCACTTAATATAAACAAGTTGGTTACTTATTATCAATTACAAACACGACAAATACAAATTTATACTCCAACTCAAATAAAATAATAATATTCTGTACATAATTAAGTTAATAAATATAATTAGTATTTAATAAACGCTTTTTAAAAATAGTTGATCACATTTTATTTCCTGCTTTGGGTTGTTCTAGTTTCAAAGGAAACTCTACTCGACTTTGCAGTTGAACTTATTAAGATAGAGTATGAGAATCAGGGTGTTGTTGTAATAGTTAATTAAATTGAATAGAGCTGGGATTTAAGCTCCACACTCTCTGATGTAGTTCGATGAGTATGATGGTAATAATTCTGGTTAGCCTTACCAAAGTCCCTTTCGTTGTGCTTAGTCCTCTGTAAACTGATCGAGGGAAATCTGGGATGTTACAAGTGGTATCAGAGCTTGATTATTTTTGGATACGTTGTGATCTCCATATCATGGTGTAAAGATTAAGAATAGGTTTAATGAACTGATAAAGAGTTAGGTATAAATGAATCAAGCCGTTTGAGTGTTTGTGCTTTTGCATGTGCTATATGAATCCATTTACGTGCATATGTAGTACTTTGTTTATATATTTGTTAATATGTATAGTATTATCTTGTCATGACTTGATTGTATGTATGTTAGAAAAATGTTATCTCGTATAAAATATTGCTGAACCCTAGTTTTGATGATGACAAAGGAACAAAGATGCAAACTAAGTTATAAACTAACAAATTATTGAGTGAATGGAATTTGCAAGGTATCACTGCTTTGAGCAAAGATAATACTAAGTCTAAGGAAGAAATCAAATTGGATTTTAAAGACTAAGTGAAGATGCTCAAGGAACTGGTACTGGAGATGCATTGGAGCAAAAGAATCAAAGCAAGCCTTTTATCTTTTAGTTCTTGTGTAAGAAACGAGTAATTTTTGGTAAGGAACAATGCCTAAGTAAAAGAGAATGTCTATTAAGGAACAGACGTACTGGTACTATTAATCTAAAGTTAAAAGGAACTAAGTAGCAATCAAGGAACTTGTCATGACTCATGAGATATAAGTCCAACGGTTAATTGGAGTCTGTTGAGATTCTAAAGGCTAAAATTTAGGAAAGATTAAGTTAATGATTTCATTTATTTAAAATCTGATTTTAAGAAACATCTTTTAAGGAAAAGATTTTATCTTTATTCGAAAATGAAATCCTTTTTGTTTTTAAAGAAATCTTTTAGATATTGTTTTATAAAAGGATTTAACTTTGGATTTATTAATTAAAATTAGCCTTTAGGAAAAACTAAAAATAGAATTATTGCACAAGTAACTGCTAGAATTTAGGAAGCAATTAACAGATTAATATACACGTTCTAAGCGAACGTGGTGTTTGTGGGTGATCATGGAATATGTTTCTAAAGCTAAGGAACATCATGGGAAAATGCTTTAATCACTAATACATGTTTTTAATCCCACGTTTCACATGATGACTACTATGAATATACAAGTTCAACTAAGTTCCAATTTATGTCTGACTAAGTGATTAAATGACTTTAACTAATTAAAGTGTCAGTACCTTCATGCTCTTATAAGCCATTTATTCCTTTACCTTCTTACTCTATTCCACTAAGTTTAATGTTCATTGTAATTTTGGTTTTGGGATAAGGGGATTTTGACTGAAATCCTGTATAAGAGAAGCTTTGAGTGAAGCAAGTTAGAGTGAAATAACTTCGAGTGAAGTTGAGAGGAACAGCTGTTAAGGGAACAGTTGTTCAGGAACTTTTGTCTAGGAACTCAAGTTGTGGCCCTGAGTATAATTAAGTTGTAACAAAGGTGTTTGGCCTAATTAGAGAAAGAGTTGAGTTTGAAATCCCTTGTGGTCGAGGTTGTTTCTTCTTGTTGGGCACAAGAAGTTTTTCCTCGTTAAAAACTATCGTGTTCCTTTAGCTTGTTTCTTTGTTTTAGTTTTATAATTCCGTAAAAAGTACGTTTATTTCTACACATTCAATTCACCCCCCCCCCTCTTGTAGTGTTCCTATTGAAATAACAGATATAATTGTTAATGTCACTCTTAAGCTGATATAAATTCAACTGGCGAGTATATGACATCAGAAGAAAAAATTGAGTTTTAATTAGCTCGAATCATCATAGAAATATAAAGTGAACAAAGTGGATCAATTGTTAATTGTTAAACTACGTTATTTTCTTTCAGGCTAAAAGAAACCTTAACTTCCGACAAGGATTCTCAGCTGGCCAACTAGCAACTTGTGACTCAAAACGCAGCAAGTTCAACGGTACCAGCTCGACACCATGTATTGTTAGCTGGCCGATTAGCAACTTGTGGCTCGTAAAGAAACCAAGTGCAACTGTACAAGCTCGACATTGTCTTTTTAATATCAATTGCCAAGATTGTAATACACTATACATAAACCCTCAAGGCACATTCTATAGCTAAATTACAAAGCATCCAGCTCAAGTTCAATCTCCAATCGAACATAGACCTAAGGGCTAGCTGTATGGGTATAATAACGACCAACTAAAGCGACATATGTATTCCCGATTACCTTAGCAATACCGGAAGCCTATATTGATATTGGGTCTACCATCCCGAATAATCATAAATATTACTCTTTCCATCCTAGAATACTGTGAGCAAATTCCTTTTATGTTTATCCCAAATTAGTATGAACACTTCTATTTTTGGCATGGTCATATTATTACTATATTATTTCTTTTACATTCCTTTGGCCCCACACTCTACCTTTATCAATAAAAAAGTTACCCAACTTACTCTCTCTTCGAATAATAAACACCCCACCAACTCTCATCACATCTACTTTTTTAATAATATAACGTTTTGTTACCATACTACAACTTATCACCTTAAACTACGTATCCCAACAAGTATTCAGTTCTTCCTGGGACAGAGGGAGTATAAATGCTCAACATCAATATGGTATTGACCACGAGTTATGTTAGTAGCCTATTCACTATTAACAGTGCAATATGATACCGGCCCAATACGAGTATGATCGTTCCTCTATAGGAAATAACTCATGATATGGCCCATAGGCCATAGGCCATATGCTCATCTTCTTTGTTTAACCTAATAAGTCACCATCATAAATACTCAACTAAGGATCAAGGTAAGGTGTTTAATCCATTCTCTCCCACCTACTCATATTTATCCATCTTTTTGTACTGACTTGAGTGTCGGAGGTTCCGCCATAGTGATCCCACCCCGTACTTGATTTCATCTTACAAGTACATCTTACAAGCGGAGTTCAAGCCTTGTTCTACATGGCAGTCTTGCAATATCAGGTACCCTTTTGCTCGATACCAAAATACCACCAATCCTGACAATAGGCAACTAGAGTGATGGAGAAATAGTAAAGTAATAGTGAAACTCTTGCTTTCATGTTAATATTGCAATTATCATGGACAAATGGAAAAAAAAAATTGCTATTATTTTGGGACAAAGGAAGTACTACCTTCATTTTCTTTTAATTGTTATAGTTTGACATTTTGCACTATTCACAAATTTCACTTTGACGATCGTTTGTAATTTATACGTGAATAAAAACATAGTCATGTGGGATCTTGTTAGATTCGTCTTAACATGTATTTTATTAATATGTACTTTTTATAATTTTTACAAATACAAAACTAAAGAGATATGTCCTCAAAGTTTTGCATTGGCATGCGTGAAAAGTGTAAGTGTAACAATTAAAAGAAAACGGAGGGAGTATTATAATGATGTCAATAATAATATAAAACTATTCCACACCAGACATGCAATTTTCTTCGTAATTTTCATTACCATTGATAGCACCTTCTCAGTGATAACAGATGGTAGTAATACATTTTGACGTAAGAAAAGAGATGTTTGGGTGTCGACAATCATTGCCATGAAACTACCAATGGGTTCAATGTTATGGCTTCCTAGTTCCTATCTCCCACATGGGAGACCAATGTTCAAATCTTGGTGAAGCAAATTTCATAACGTTGTGGGGTGGGTGGGGGGAGGGTTGGGCCTTGTTGGACCTATGGGTGAGTAGCCCTGTGCGAGGGCAGCCCACAGGAAATTCTTCTTACCAAGGGGTTCCTGAAAGGGAGCCCCAAAAAAAATAATTGCCATGAAACTTTTGTTGCAAAATTATACTAGCCTACCAAACAGGACATAAATATTAAATACCTATCGTATTAAGTACACTAAAACACAACAAATTAACAAAAGTCCCTTTAAAATAAGTAAAGATAATAGTGTGGGTAGTATTACAATAGCAATTAACTGATACCCCATATTCCATCCACCTCAAAAAGAAAAGTAAAAAACAAAGAACCTACTCCACATTCCATTGAATAAATTGATAGTTGTTAAAAGTTAGCTTGTATAAAATGTGTTTTATTAAATTAGATGTTTGATTAGTAGCAAAATCCAAACATGTATATATATTTAAAACCCAAGGCAAAGAATTGACATACTGCCACATGTACTCTCCTCTCCCAAACAAATGACACAAAGTAAACAATAAAAAAGTGTGTGAAAAGACTTGAACCCATAACCTCTCGTTTGAATTACAAAGACATTAATCAACTAACCTACAATCTCATATTAGTATTTATGGGGGAAAAACTATTTAAAGATAAGATAAGCATACACCCCACAAATACTGAATTGGGTAACTGGTAAACAAATAGAAAACCCACAATTACATCTCATTAACCCAAAATGATAATTTCATATCTTAAAACACGGAAACAAAATAATTTGAATAAAATAAATTTATGTTGAATCTTTTTTTTTAAGTATGATAATTCCTTCAATCTCTTGCATATTTAATTAAAAATTTTACTATATTTGCTAGATGAGTAACAAAAAAAATGGATATAGTCAAAGCTATAGGTGCTTTTTAACTACAATTCTACAAGTGTGTATCAACTTGACTTATCGTCATTTCTTTGTTGTTGAAAAGTTTTAGTTTGGCTTTAACCATAAATAAATAAATAAAGGTTTTAATTTGGTGGTTGTTGTTTCATAAAATTGGGATCCGGTTTTTCTTAGTAATGGAAGATGGTTAATTGGTTCAAATTAATCTATTACACTACTGCAACTATCACAAAATGTTTCGGATTATTTTATAATGGTATAGAATATAATCTCACACATTAGTAAACCAAATGGTCCAGAGCATTGCCCGGGCCAAAAATTAGTTCTACACTAAACACTATCTGGCAATAACTTTTTAATTAGCTTTTAGATTTTGTTAAAATATTATTTGAGGTTCTTTTAGTGATTGAAGTAAAATTGGAAAAGTTTTAAACAATAAAGTAAAATAAGATGAGGAGGAGCTAGGAAGCAATTAAAAAGAGGAAACATAAAACAAGAAATACCAGACTGTCAACAGGTGTTCTAAGTTGCATATATTGCCATACTTTCACCTGATACATACATGTTAAAATAACATTTACATACAAACTTCATACCTGGAAAGAAGAGATACCTAATCATTGGCATAATATAATCCCTGCAACTAGTACTCCAGCCTGTTACAAAGAATACTAGGAAAGATAACCTTAACATAATCATAAAATTCATAATCATTAATCCAACACTCTCCAAATCATTATGTTTGTTGTTAAATCAACAAATTAATTCACGATTAGTTGTAAAATGATGTTGTTTATAACATTAGCTATACAGCTACGCTATAAAAGACTGCCCATCTATGTCTCCCTTCACAGTCCACAAGCAAGCAGAAGAAAAAAACAGTTCAGTTTCTCTCTTCAAATTTGTGCTTTAACACATTTTATATTTAGAAAGAAATGGAAGCCTGCAAGTTCACCACCTTCATCGTCGCAGTCGTTATGATTTCCTCCTTATTCGCCACCTTTGCCGTTGCTCAAGATGCTACAAACATTGCTCCAACTCCTGCAATGCAGAGTGATGGAGTGACTCTGCAACTTTCAGGTTTGGTTGCTGTTATTGCTTCCTTAGCAGCTTGGGCTTTCTAGATTTGACAATTGGTTCTCACTTCTCATGTTCCTTGTTCTTGATTTTTCCCTGTAACTTATTGGATGTTTGTGTAAGATTCTTTCCATTAAACATCAATATTCTTCTGTGACTATTCAATAACAATGTTGGTTCATTTCGTTTCACCTTTTGTTGTTGATTCTATCTTTTCTTTTCCTTTTTGTTTTTCTGTTATTCCGTGTTACTCAGACTCACCTAGAAGGCGAGAGTATGTGTCCAAATGTTAGACATGGCTATCATATGAAACTTTTGCACGATTTTGATCCAGAACGAAGTGTCTAATTACTTATGCCCGAGTGTCAAGTATCCAACCTAAGTACTCAAGATGAAATGAAGAACCAGGTTAACAAAGATTATAGATAAAAATTGAATCCAAGAACCAACGGCACAGGCACTAAAGTGAAAGTTTGAAATATATATATACAAAATAATCAACAACTTAAAGTTAAGGACCTATGTGTTATCGGTTTTAGTTTTTTGAAAGGAACCACAAAAATTAGTTTCTAATTTTTTGAAGTATTTGTTATCAATTTTTATAATAAGGTGATTAGAATGAGTATGACTGTTGTTGCTACATAACCGTATCATAGTATCATACTATTGACTTTTTGAATCTTAAAACCAAAAATTTGAAACTGGCAATGATACCGAACTCGCCCGAGATCCTGACAGGAGAATAGCTGATAACACTGAGAACAGATGAGTCACACAGCTGAGCTGATGTTGTCAGCCAATATATATAGTTGGGTGATTGAGGAAGTTCACTCTAAACAAAAAATGGCAAACTTTTGTACGTATTATCAAACTTGACACACCATTTTCAAGAAATGACAATAAATCACCGCTGCTTGATAGCACCAAATAATTCTTCAAATGACCGCTTAGGAGCATCCGGACTTGCAATTATCTCTACTACTTTGAAAGAAGCCTCGGTATGATTCAATGCCTCAACAGCAACTTCGGCAACTTGATCCCTTGATATACTGCCTCCCGAAAGAGTGTCCTACAAAAATATGTGCAGAATTTTACGCGCATAAGTACCTGGAGAATAGCATAAAGTAGACGTAAAGGAAGAAGAAGCACAGAAAAGAAAATAAAGTAGAAGGCAAAGTCACCTCTGGTTCCATAATTATATTTCCAGAAGGAGGACCATTTTTCAACCCACCAGGACGTACGATAGTGTAGTTTATACCAGATTTCCTGATGTAATTCTCAGCTTGTAGCTTTGCAACTAATACAAGTCCAAATACATTAAGAAAGATGTAGGCTGGATTAAGCAACTGCCCCATTGCAGCACCATTAACTAAAATGGAACTGATCAGAATGAATCTTTTGATACCACGCTTGCGACATGCTTCAATAAGATTGACAGTACCAAAATAATCCACCTGTAGTCAGACGATGTGATAATTAATTGGACCAGTTACATCGTATCATAAATCATGCGTCAATGTTACTGCAACAGGAACACTATATAACTATATGTTTCTTCCATAAATTACTCAATGTAACTATATGTTTCTTCCATAAATTACAAAAACAGCAACAGCCAACAGGAGCAACATTGTTTTGGCTCCCAACTCATTGCTGTCAAACAAACAAGGACATCTGACAATGACTTGAAAGAGCACCAAACTAAACAAATGTTCTAGGTGGAACACTGTCCGGCAAGTAAATTCAAAAATGTGATCATCAAGCATGCACTAACTATTTTAATTCAACTTTACAATTAATATTCTGTTAATGAAGGAGAGCACCTTGTTTGCAGTACTAAATAGAAGTAGAAGGTACAAATGAAGGTTTTTCTAACCTTCCAAGGAGCCAACGGATCCCATGAGCGTTGAAAGCCAATTGCACATATTAAAGCCTCCGAGTCATCACTTATGACTTCAGCTAGCTTATCTGAACCATCAGTAACATCTGCTTTCACCTGCAAACAAAATTTTGTACATTTCTATCATGTGGAATATTGGCCTGCTCCTCAAATTCGATAGATGATCAACCTAATATCGGCTCAAAGCAAAAGCTATAACTCCATCCTGGAATAAATTCTCCCAACTCTTTCAAAAATGTTCCAACTACATAACAAGTACTCAAGTTCACTACATAAAAATGTCTTCTTTAGCATTTTTACTAAGTCAGAACTTATAAGAATTGACAAACTTTTATCTTTCTGTCATCTGAAATACTGGCCTGCTCTCAAACTTCAATAGATTATCAACCTAAATTGGTTCAAAGCAAAAGCTATAGTTCCATCCTCAAATAGAGTCTCACTCCTTTGAAATCTCATCTTCCTTGAACTTTCACTAATAATCACAATCTATAAGAAGTGAAAATCTTTTGGGATGTAGAGAGTTCTAAATTTAATCACTGGATTTACATTTTACATGTTGTGTAAGTCCAACTTTACACGTGTAAGTCCAATCACAATATCTGATAAATCTGATAAGTTGTGTTGTCCTTCTCATTCATCAATCAACCATATTTATACAACCTAATCAAGTCCTAACTCAATACAACTTAGGAATATTAAATCTAATCAAAAGCATAAACATAAACCTATTATCAATAGGAGTCCTAACACCCCCCCTCAAGTTGGAGCGTACAAATTGCGAACACCCAACTTGGACAACAAAAACTCAAACTGAGTCCTACCAAGAGCTTTAGTAAAAATGTCTGCCAACTGAAACTTGGTAGGAACATAGGAAGGAGAAATAATCCCCTCATTGACGGCATCACGAACAAAGTGACAATCAGCTTCAATATGTTTAGTACGCTCGTGAAAAACGGGATTCTTGGCTATATATAACGCAGATTGACTATCACAATATAACCGCATCCCTGCAAGATGCTGAACTCCAAGATCACCCAATAATTGTTTGAGCCATTTTAATTCACAAACTATAGCAGCCATAGAACGATATTCTGCTTCTGCCGAAGAACGAGATACCGTAGGCTGCTTCTTAGTTTTCCAAGAAACAGGAGAATACCCCAGCAAAACAAACCAGCCACTCAAGGAACATCTGGTAAGAGGACAACTAGCCCAATCAGAATCACACCACCCTTCTAGGCGGAGTTCACTATCTGAACGAAATAAAATGCCCTGGCCTGGATTTTTCTTCAAATATCTGACAACTCTCATAACGGCCTCCCAATGCACTATTTTTGGTGCCTACATAAACTGTGACAAAATATGAACAGAATATGCCAAATCAGGTCTAGTAACAGCAAGATAAATCAATCTGCCCATCAAACGACGATATTTCTCTGCATCCTCAAACAGAGGACCATCAGCCAAAGCGAGCTGATGATGCTGTTCCATGGGAAATTCAGCAGGCTTGGCACCAAGTAAGCCGGCCTCAGAAATAATATCTAAGGCATATTTCCGTTGACTCATAAATATTCCTGTAGAACCTCTGGCAACTTCCAAGCCTAGGAAATATTTCAAAGCACCCAAATCCTTCATCTTAAAACACTTTCCGAGGTAAGTTTTGAAGTTCAGTAAAGCTGTCTGATCATTCCCTGCGATAATCATATCATCTACATAAATAAGGACATTCAACTGAATGTTTTTCCTAGTCAAAGTAAACAGGGAATAATCAGAATAAGATTGCCTAAAACCATAGGTTTTAAGAGCAGTAGCCAGTTTGGCAAACCAACATCTTGGTGCCTGCTTTAAACCATATAACGACTTTTTCATCCTGCAAACCAGATTAGTACTTTTTTTCTGAAAACCTGGAGGTATTTTCATATACACTTCTTCCTCCAGATCACCATGAAGAAAAGCATTATGAACATCCATCTGATGAATCTCCCATTTTTTCGCAGCTGCAATAAATAGGAAAGTACGAACTGTTGTCATTTTTGCCACTGGAGCAAAGGTCTCATTATAATCAATACCTTCTACCTGATGATGACCAAATATAACCAATCTGGCCTTTAATCTCTGCAGATTTCCCTGCTCATCATACACCCACTTAGTCCCTAATGCCTTCTTGCCGGGAGGAAGAGGTTGCAATTCCCAAGTGCCTTGATCTTCAAGGGCTTTAATTTCTTCATCCATAGCTTTCCGTCATCCTTCATGCTGCATAGCTTCCTTAAAAGACCTTGGAGGAATGCTTGCAGTAATAGCAGCTAAATATTTGCAATGTTTATCTGAAAACTTTTCACAACTAACATAATGTGTTATAGGATAGGGAGTACCTGAGGACTGTGATGGAGTGGATGCACGAGGAGATGAACTTTTCTTTTTCACAACCGTATGAGTGACATAATCTCGGAGCTTGACATTGGGTACTTTTGTTCTCCTGCCCCTGCCCAAAGCAGCCCCAACATTCCTTTTATTCGGCACTCCCACATCGATACGTGCCTCACCAGCGTCCACAGGCGCGAGGCCATCGAACACACCTGCACCAACAAGAGTTGGCGCATCCCGATGCGCGCCAACCGTACCCTCGACATTACCACGCACACCAAGCGTGCTCTCACCCACACTATCAACGACAAGCTGGATCCCCCTTCAACTCCCACGGGGATTTCGCCAAGAAGAGTTGGAATCTCTTCCTCACAATGGTCAATAGCAACATGCGTGGCCCCCGCATGCGAGGCCGACAATGATTCAAGCGAACTGAACGGAAACTGATGTTCAATGAACTTGACATCACGCGAGACAAAATATTGTTTGGTGTCCAAATCAAAAAGTTTCCATCCTTTTTGGGTGAAAGAATAGCCAACAAAAACACACTTCCTACTTCTACTCGCAAACTTATCCCCATGATGATTTAAATTATATGCATAACACAGACATCTAAAAACTCGTATATCAGTCATAACAGGAGGTTTACCATATAGGCACTCATATGGGGTTTTATAATCTAACACGATAGATGGTGTACGATTGATTAAATGACACGCAGCAAGAATACAATCCCCCCAAAACTTCAAAGGCAAATGAGCCTGGAATCTCAATGCACGGGCGACATTCAGGATATGTTGGTGTTTCCGTTCAACTCTACCATTTTGTTGGGGGGTTTTAACACAAGAAGTATCAAAAATTATCCCTTTTTGCACAAAATATGAGCGCAAACAATTAAACTCGGTTCCATTATCACTTCTTACCCGTTTAATTGTTTGCTTAAATTGTCGGTCAATCAAGGCCACAAAGTGCAAAAACATAGTTTGAACTTCCAATTTATTATATAATAGATATACCCAAACAGTACGGGAGAAATCATCAACTATTGTTAAAAAATATGAGGCACCACAAGCGGATTTGGTGCGATATGGCCCCCATAAATCACAATGAATAAGTTCAAAAATTCTACTAGCTCTACTATCACTCCTAGGAAAACTAGTTCTAGGTTGATGGGCAAGAAAGCAGACTTCACACCCATCTTTAGTGCAACTACTACTACTCGAAGGACTCACACACGGTAAATGACGTAGAACTTTCTCCGAAGGATGACCCAAACGCTTGTGCCACATATCTATGGATGCCATGCCTGCGACCACCATGATCTTCACCTTTGGAACCCCACGGAAAAAGAAAAGTCCATCATGTCGTTCACCCGCTCCAATCAATGTCCTCGTCCTACGGTCCTGTAGAACACATAAGTTTTTAGTGAACTGAACAATACAATGTGCAGAGTCGAGTAATTGAGGGACGGAAATTAAATTACAATCCAATTTAGGAACAAATAACACATGTTCAAGTTTTAAGTTGCCAGGGAGGATCACGTGTCCCTCATATGTGGATTCAACGGAACTTCCATCAGGTAGGCCAACCGGGCACCCATGAATCTGCTTAACATCACATAAAGTATCATAATTTCCAGTCACATGGTGGGTAGCACCTGTATCTATTATCCAATCCATCTTACCATTGACACGGTCTTTGGGCTTAGGAAGGTTTAATAAGTCAAGAAGACTTTGCCATTGGTCTGCTGTAATTCCTGCGAGTCCTGCACTCTCCGGATCGCGAGGTGGTTGCGAGGATGAAGCCCCGCTAGATCTATTGGCATTCTGTGCAGAACCGGAGGTGGCCTTGTTCGCACGGGCCTGAGCCACACTTCCTCCACGACGGCCACGGCCACCACGGCCTCCACGACCGCCGCGTCCACCACGACCCCCCCGGGTCTGTCACCCCACCATTCAGGGTACCCCACTATTTGAAAACAACCTGAAACATCATGCCCTTGCTGGTGGCAGTGGGTACACACCAGGGATTCGGTTGGGCGACCACGCGCGTCGACCTTGAAGGCGACCAGATCGGTCGAGTCTGGTAGCGGTGAACTGAGCGGCACCCGCAAGCGCTCCTCCTGAGTCACGTGCTGGTATGCCTTGGCGACGGTCGGCAGGGGATCTTGCGCCAAAAGATTAGAACGGATGGAGGAATATGCCCCATCCAAACCAATTAAAAACCGGTGAAGCCGATCGTGAGCACGGAGGGTTTCAAGATATTTGGCGACCTCACAGCCCGAGGTGCCCTTCGAACAAGGAGGAACAATCTCCTGTGTTGCTAATTCATCCCAAAGTCGGGAAAGACGACCATAGTAGTCGATCACCGCCTCACCCGGACCTTGCTTGCAATCACTAATGGCAGATTTTAATTGACACACACGTGTGCCATTAGATACACAAAAGCGCTCTGTGAGGTTGTTCCACAAATCATGAGCATCATCATAAAAAGAAAGGGTGGAGCGTAATGCAGGGGAAATCGTATTCAAAAGCCATGAAACTAACATGGAATGGACAGTACTCCAATCCGCCAATTTTTCCGTCGAGGTGGGTTTAGGGATGGTTCCATCAATGAAACCCAGCTTGCGTTTCGCATTCAAAGAGGTCCGAATCGCGCGAGACCATTCTTCAAAGTTATCTCCTTTCAATTGAATAGAAGTAATTAGATTACCGGGGTTGTCATTAGATCCCAAGAAGTACACAAGGTCTGGTTTGGGGTTACTACTCTCACCAGATTCTGTCACCATGACGTGTCTGGAGCCGCGACGATACGTGCGAAGGGGGGTGACTGCCGAAGCAATGGTGAGCAGTTTCGTTTGTTGTGTTTTTTTTTTTCTGGTGTTTAGATTTTGGCTCTGGATACCATGATAAATATGATAAGTTGTGTTGTCCTTCTCATTCATCAATCAACCATATTTATACAACCTAATCAAGTCCTAACTCAATACAACTTAGGAATATTAAATCTAATCAAAAGCATAAACATAAACCTATTATCAATAGGAGTCCTAACAATATCCTAATTCGTGAAGATGTGAACTAAACTAAACCATCTTGCAGCAGAAGTTCAGATGTTTTAAACAATGTATCAGAGCTAATTGGTGACTAAATGTATCCTAGAGCTTTGATATGGGTCAACTACATATATACATTAAGACACACATTAGCAAAACCTCAAGGCCTTGAGCAATAAGCTGGTTTGATTCATGAGGCTCTAACCCTTCCATCACAAAGATGTTGATCCTATTTCGTCCCTCCAAAATGATACGCTTAATAACATAACACATCATATTTCACGAGTTATTAATCACTCATGAAGAAATCCAAATTTATGACCATGGTGAGAAAGTTAACAGCCAAGTACTTGCTTGGTTGTAATACAGAAACATGAGAAGTCGAAATTCCTACAAAAGTGAAAGAATATGGAGTTGTTTAGTTGACAAGAACAATAGCACTTCAAAGGAAGGTTTACTTCCCACAAAATGGAGATATTAAAGGGAAACTTCCTATGGGAAGCAAAAATCAACCAAACAAAAATTTTGCACTTCTCATGGATCGCAACTATATAAGGAACACAACTTCTTAGGAAACATGATGTTTCTCTATTCAAGCAAACAACCGTTCAATATACAATCCAAATCTCTCCAATTTAGTATAACACCCAATGTTCATCTCCTCTCAATTAGTTTTTGCTGAGACTCCCATTTCAATACATAATTGACATGTTCCAATACATCTTCGAAAAGGATACATATAGTCATATGTAAAAGACACTCGAACACATAAAACTTAGTTTACCCAATGGGTAATTTACCCACTACTACTATGGATCAAAAAAAAAATTACCCACTACTACTACAATTTCAAATATGGTGGAATCCAACCCACCATCAACCATATATTTTTTTAAAGTCTATTAGAAGCCGATAATCAACCCAATCGAACTACTTATCATTTGACCCAAATAACTAACATATGTACTGCATTATCAGAAACCCAAATACAAAAACAAAATCATTACCCAAAAAATTAAATACAGAAAGTTCATTTCTTGCCAAAGATTAGAAGGCACAGTTAGGAATACTTACAATCTGAAGGGCAGGATTAGTGGAAAAGACGGTTTTAGCCTTGTCAATATCACGAACACCAGCCTTAACAGAAAATCCCTTAGCCAATAATTGCTCAACAATTCTTTTACCAGTGTTTCCAGTTGCTCCTGCAACAAATATCTTCTTCTGGGTATTACTCACTCCCACTTCTCCACCCTCCTTAATTTCGCTTTCTTCCATCTAAAAACAACACACAAAATTGTAAGCAAAAAAATGTCAAGATAAAAGTTAAGCTTATGGGTTTTTCTGGGATGAACAAATAAAATTGATTTCTTGAAAAAATTAAGCAGAATATTAATTTTTCAAGCTTATTTTTTTACCTTGTTTGCTCTGACAGAAAATGATAATGAGTGAGTTTTATTGAAGGGGAAAATTGGTGTGCAGGATTTGGGAAGAGAGAGTGAGAAAGTGTGAAAAATGGAAGTTTTAGAGAGGAAGGTGGCCATGGACTGTGGAGTTACGCAGTCCACCCGCCAGAAGTTCGGTTAACTACTTTACATCCTTATGAAATAGCCACGTTCCACTATGGCATTGGTGGTTCTCTTCTAGTACCTCTGCTTTATATTAATCTACACACTTACATTTTTCACGCATGTCGATGCACTACTTTGAGCCTTTATATCTCTAATTTTGTATTTGTAAAAAATATAAGAAGTCGATATTCTAAAACTACATATCGAGACGAATCAAACAAAACATCACATGACTATATTTTCTCTTAACCATAATTCATAAATGATAGTCAAAGTAAAATTTGTGAATAGTGTCAAAAGTGAAAGTGTAACTATTAATATGAAATGAAGGTAGTATTAACTTTGTCAGTTCTTCTATTTATATGTTGAGACCCAACCTTTTTAAATTCCACGTAGTGCCCCTTAACTTAGCTTTTTTAATGCATAAATAGCATAATGCCCCAGCATGAATTCAGACGTCATTAATTTCGTCTACCTTTTGTAATCTGGTGACGCGAATTTAACTTATACATAACTCTTAAAGGCAGCATTTATATTTTAAATTTGTTCCACTAAATAACAAAAAGTAAACGAAACTAATGACGCATAATTAGCAATGGGGGCATTGTGCATTAAAAGAGCTAAGTTTAGGGGCACTGCATGGAATTCAAAATGGTTGGGGCACAACATATAAACTGAAGAACCAACAAAGTTAATAGAAGAAAGCCATTAATGCCATTGTGTGGAATTTTAAAAAGGTTAGGATACAACGTAGAAATACAAGAAACACAGGGGTATAATATAGAAAAACCCTAACTTTTTTATCCGGGTTTTTTTTTCCACGGCTTTATTGTGTAAGATAAAATTAGCAATTTCAAATCCATTCATAACAGGGCTGGTAACTCTGGTCAACAGGTAGGTTCTATTCAATTCCAGATTTTGTTGTCAAACCTAAAGTTGCATTATAGAATATGATGATTCGGTTAGATGAGGTCGAGTTTTGATTGCTCCGGTTTGTTTTAAGTTCGTTTTGGGTTGTTCTTAGTATTTTCAAGCTAGTTCAGTCATGTCATAAGCTTTGAAAAAATAATTAAATAATAATAATGTTTGGTCTAATGGAAAGAAGGGAAAACAAAGCTATTCTTCTTTTTTTCTCCTATATTCCTCTAATCTTGGAAAGCAAAGAAACTGAAATTATCATCAGATTTTGCTTCCCGTCACATTCATGTTTCTTACGGAATCTCACATGAATTTTGAAAAAACTGAATATGTAAAACGCGTTAATTCATTTCTTTTCTATCCAATTTCTCCCACCAAAACAAAATATGAGTGACCGCCATAAGCCACTTCAAGCTCATATATGATTCATAACCAATTTAGTGGGACTAAAATAGACTAGAAAAAGATTTGATGGGACACAAACTCAAATTTATGAGTCCAAATACTTTATATTGGATTTGAACTCAATCTTTCGGAACTGAATGTTCGTTTAGAACACATAAAAATTATACGACTTAGATGTTATTATCATTATTGGTATTTAATTACTTGTAATTTATGTAATGATATTGTTACTGTTAACCATGTCAATTGTTTGCTTTAAAACTATTCGAGTCAATATAGGTTCTAAAGAGAAAATTTTCACTAAAAGAAAGTTAATTGTCCTATAATGGGAAGACAAACAAAATCCTAAATTGAAAATTTTTGTTGTGGTGGACTAGGTTTTAAGAAAATTTTATTTCCTTGGACTAGATGCACTTAAATTTTCGAGTTCAAACCATTCAGGACTGGACTTAGACTTGAAGTTGGCAAAATCTAATCCATAAAATTCAATTTATACCCCTTATAATCAAAGGAATGATACACCCTTGATTTTGGACCCCATATTTAATATTAATTATATAATACTTCCTTTGTTTCTAAATAATACATACAACATGTTGACTTTCACATATGTCAATGTACTACTTTGACTATTAATATATTAAATTATTGATTAGTAAATCTTATAGAAAATTGATATTTTGAAAATACATTTTGTAATACCCCTCATGATTGCTTTAAAGAGATTTAGCAAGCTACTTATTCCAACAAGATGCATCTTTCTTTTAGGAAGATTATTTCCTTAGTTACTCAACAGTTAAGTGTGCTTGGCTGGGAGTAGGTCAGGGATAGGTGACCTCCTGGGAAATTTCTCATGGTGTGCATGAGTGAGGACAAAATGCGCCGGAAGAACTTGTGTTGGTCATTGAGGACAGTTGTTGGCCCTGGATGCGCATTGGTAACGATAGACTCAACTCCATATGGGTAGGGTGGTACACATTTTGAGAGAATAAAAATCACAAGAGAACATTTCTTATATGAGAACAGTGAAAATGTAATCTTGTTGGAAGATTTTCCCCCATAAGGAAAAAAATGTTACTCCCTCCGTCCCATAATATAGTGCTTACTTCATTTTTTGCACGGGAATTAAGGAGAGTGAAGGGAGTAGTAGGATCTCAAAAAAAAATTACTATTTAATAAAGTACTTTTGTCTTGGAACTACTCCCTTAGTTTTGTTTTCCTTTATAAAAATCAAAAAACAATACATTTTCCTTGAAATGGTGTAAAGTGGTGTAAAGTAATAAATTGAAGCACACATTTTAAAAGAAAAAGTAAGGTATTTTGGAGAATTTGTGTAAAGATTGAGGATAATTTAGTCCAAATAAATTGATAAAAATAAAATAGGCACAACATTTTGAGACACCCAAAAAAGAATGTAAACACTATATTATGAGACGGAGGGAGTATAATTTATCCAAAATGGATTACAAATTGATCAGAAAGGATTATAACAAAGTGTTATCATGTTCCAATACAAGGATTATTCTCATGGGAATCTAACCCTAATCCATCAATGCATTACATGGCATCATATTTATTATATATTAGGTTTAAAATGGTCAAAATTAGTATTTGAGTATAAAATTTCCAATGTTGTATGTATTTAGAAAAGGGAATAATATGATAGTAAAATTAACCAACTTTAACTCATATAACTCCTCCATATATAATTATCTTGATAAAATCATACTCGTAAATAGACAGACAAAATTACAAAGTTCTAAAGGTGGACAACAATTCTAACAAACTTCGGACATGCATACCTTTTTATAGTTAGCATTAGCTTATTTTCAACATTTTCCCTATCAGTCAAAGGAGGGACAGGGGGGGAGCCATTGAGGACAAATCTCATTTATGAAATTGTTGTGCAGTTTTGATAAAAATCAACGACGGAGTCTTCATTTTAATTGTTATTAAATTTTTTATATTTATAGTGAGGTTCAAGCAACGTTACTGAGCAAAAGAAGATATAAAATCTTGTTTTCTAATGATCATGAAAATTTCTTTACTCAGTTCTCTATTACTTGTAAATTGTGATAGACTGATAGGCATAACTCATAAGCATAACCTCCTCCCAAAATCAACAAAAAGAAAAATGAACTGTGATATTACTAAAAGCATTGCCTTAGAATAAGAGAACTCATTCTTAAGTCTCTACATTATGGTGAATTGAAGACAACTTAAACTATTCTGAGATCCATTATAGCATATCAAACACCTGAAGTATTTGTCCAACAAACCTAATTCATTAAGCTTCAGTCAAATCCAAATCATATTCAATTAACAACAAGATCTAAATCTAATCTAGAAACTCGAAGCTGCTCTTATAAAAAGTAAGGGAATACAGCATGGTTAAACTACAAATGTTCAATCCAGTAGCCATAATACAATCAACTTGTTCTTTCTGTTGAATCGGATATGCTTCTTCACTAATTCAACCTCCTGCGATTAACAAAAAGATCAATCAGCTGGTTACAGACTGAGTTCCGGAAACTTATACCGCAAGGAAAGCACACAGTATTTGGTTCAGCAATGACCGTTGAGAAAAGGAACTTATTTCAATAAGATCACTGTCAAATGCTTAATACATATAAATGCAATACTTGTTTTATGATAGTCAGACTTCACAAACTTTGACCTTTTCTTTTACAAAGGCATGAAATAAAAAAATATTATCATGTGGAACCTTGTCAAAATTATTTTAATGTATCATTCAGAATATCAACTTTTCATAATTTTTACTAATAATAAAAGATATTAATGATCAAAGGTTTACACTGGCGACCTTGAAGACACAAATATTACTTATTTGTAGATGGAAGAAGCACAGCTGTGTAATACGATACATAACAAACAGACTAACTGAAAGCATACCGTCAACTTTTTATACATTCATGAAAAGCTCTACATCATGTGCACCATGTCATCAACGATCATCAGTCTGTTATCCGTTTGTAGTCTCTGCACAATTGAATCAATCATTTATCATTTCACTAAATAGCAAATTGGTAATACTACCACCTAACACGAAGAAAAAACCGATAAAAATTAAGAAACTAATCCGACGATCTCGTAAAAAACAAGTACCTCTAACAGAAACATTATCTCTGCCCTTGAGTAACTAGTGGCTGCCTCTGCATTGATTATCCTGTCAATATCTGTGATTGATATCACTTCCAAGTGGTTTGCTCGCATGTGCTGACCCAATATAGAATCAAATGCTTCTACTCTGTAAATTCACAAGGCAAGAGGTGAAGACTGCTAGCAACCTGAATCCAGATATAAAAAGTACTCAAGACTCTTCAATGTTCATTTAAGCTCAAGTACCCGTGTCGGATACTTGCCACCCAAGAGGCCAAGACATGGGTATTGACACTTCAACACTTAATTTTGCGCCAAAGTCGTAATTTTTTTATAAAACAGCAGAGTTGGACGCTTGGACATATACTTATGTCTGATACGAGTACATGAGTCCAAGTAACATAAGACAGTTAGAAGAAGAGTAAGCGAGCATACTGCATACCTCTCAGGAGTTACGTTGATTTCTGATTGGTCTGCAAGAGGCTCATCTACATCCATGGCTTCTGTTGCTTCACTGAATTGTAGAAAGCAGACTTTCATTATCACAAGAGGAGGCTACCAGAGATGTCAATTCAAAGATGAAGTGAAACTGTGTAAACTAAATTTTGCTATAAAGAATTTACAGTTTGTTTCGTACTACTTGCTGATAGAGAAGAAGCATAAGATACAACCATCCTAATTTAGTCCATTATGATCCAAAGGCCATAACTTGGCTAGACAAACTCACTTGTAATCCAAATATTATTCTTACTGTGAAGAATCAACGTATTGGACCCCTGGTATGTCAACCATAGATTGGTTTTGTTTGGTTCAGCTGAGCCTATATTTTATTTCCGGTTTTATGTCCTCAAAAAATTGTTGAAGGAAATTATATACTGGAAAACGCAGTGCTAGAGTATCTTTTCTAGCACTGAGATATCAAGTAAGCATGAGACATGTGATGCACGTATTAAGAAAAACCGAGCTTGTAGCATACCCCTCTGTGGCAGCTTCCTCTTTTTGGCCAGACCTAGCCTTTCGACGATTGCGTGGAACCTGCTCATTGTCGTTGGCATCATGATCAGCTTGCCGTTTTCTTTCTGATTCCCTCTCCCTTGCTTCCTCACGCTCATCCATGTCCGTCAACTCTTTATGATATATAGCAAAGTTCATAACTTTAAGAGCAGCTTCAACATCAGATTTCAAAACCTGTTGACCAAGCATTGTTGACTTAATGATCCAACACAAACACCAGTTAAAGGTACTTCACATGTGAACTAGGACAGCAGACAAGCAAAATATATGACACCTATTGCAAATGAACAATATAGTGCATAATATTTGGTAAACTGCAACAGGAAGGTGATCCTGTTATTGGATCCACTGAATACAAAATTTCCCTTTTCCCCTCAGGAGATCTTCCCGTCTCCTATTACAACAGGGAGTATGCATAGTCTCATACATGTTGGAGGTTCCAAGATTAGTTTTACTTGTAAAAAATAAATAAGCCATCCAATCACCTTAGGCAATCTTAAGCAGCCTATGAAACTTTTTTTACGAAGACAACAAAGTGGCTACACACAAGCCAAACAAAAACTTTAGATCTTTGTTCTTTGGGTTCCATTTAAAACAATTCATCCTTTTTTCTCAAATGACGTAGCTCCGTTTTACATAATTGAGGAGGCTTCAATCACATCATATAAGTATATTAAGCAGTCAAATGATATTGTTCAGTTAACTCTTACTACAATAGCTTTGACCATAGACTTGTTCCAGTATCTGAAAAGGTTCCTCTCAGAAGTTGTCAATAGGTTTCTGTAGGTGTTGGCAAGCAAAAGTGCGCCAACAAAAATTGTTATTTTTATGGTTTTATCCTCCTTTGTCATCAAGTAAAAATTAGCTATAACACTGATATGAGTGAGAATCAACAATATGCATAACAGGCATATCCATTTTTGCAATTGAAGACTAACATGATAAAGTAACAGCTGCAGGAAGTGTGTTTGACCAAATTACTTGTGAATAAAACATGAAGGACAAACACCAATATTAGAAGCTTATGGACAAAATTACCGTTCTGCTCAATTTCAGCTTGGCATGTGCAGTAGAAAGCCGTATAATTGTTTCCAGTGTTCTAGCAGTGATAGGAAGAGTTCCACCACCCTGCACAGAAAAAGTGTGTTATTCACTTAATAATTTTTTTACACAGAAATCGGGTTTCCAACTATAGCTAGAAATTTCACCTTTGCATTTGAGTTAGCATTTCTAAGCTCTGCATATGCAGTTGCAATATTTTCAGATGCCTACACACAAGAGCCTTAAGAATCAGCAAAAATGTAGCTCTCAAACTTGTATTGAGCTAAACATATGTATAGTGTTACTGAAAGTCAATAGTCGATAAAAAAAGGAGGGATAATAATATTATATGTTGAAAAATAACTACCTCATCACTCAGCTCTGGCTGAACTCTGTGCTTCGCGTAATGTATGTACTTCTTTAAAAAGTTGATTGTTAGAGACTCCTGCTTCCTACCCCTTTGTGCCTTCTTTCCATGCAACATCCTATTAAACTTGACAAAGACAGATGAACCAGGATCCGCCTCTTCTTCTCCCCCATATTGTGAACCATCAAGTGTTCCGTCACCTAGAAATATCTAGACAGTCAGTAATGCCTTTAATTAGAAACCATCTTAAGAGCTACAATATCCTACATAAAAGGATAGCTACCTCCATCTAGTGCGGAACGGTAACGATGCATACGCAGGACATGCTCTGAAATATGACCATCTATTTCAGGATCCATTTGGTCCAACACAATAAATAACAAGTCAAAACGAGAAAGTAAGGAGTCCGGCAATCCAATGTTCTTTGTTGGAGTCAACGATCGATCATACTGTGATGCAAGATAAGATTCAGACAACAGTAGATAAAAATAGAGGATAGGTATAGAGGCATGCTTGCAATATATAATCAGCTCAACTTACAGTTCCATAAATAGGATTTGCAGCAGCCACAACACTGCATCGAGCATTTAGAGATGCATGGATACCAGCCTTGGCAATGGTCACTGTCTGCTGTTCCATGACTTCATGTATAGCAACACGATCTTGGTCATTCATTTTGTCAAATTCATCAATGCATATGACACCACGATCAGCAAGAACCATGGCGCCAGCTTCTAACCTTCTTTCTCCTGATCACAGCAAACATTTTCTGAATTAGCAGTCAGACAATGAATGTAAAGGACAAGAGTGCTTCAAGAGACATCACCTGTTTCCTGATCAGAAGTTACAGCTGCTGTTAAACCAACACCTGAAGAACCACGACCAGTTGTAGAAATGGCCAATGGAGCAATGTTCATGATTGCTCTTAACAGTTGGGACTTGGCCACAGAAGGATCACCAACCATCATCATGTTTATGTCACTGGTAAAATATGATTATCAGTCAAGTAATCTTTCTTGTAAGAGATTAAGATAGGATCACCAAGAGGCCAATGAGAAGAAAGGAAGAGGTGAAACATAGAACGGGAGTGAACTTAACAGAAACTTACCCTCTTAAGTGAGTTCCATTCTTCAAGTTCTTCTCAGTTCCACCAAGCATTAGTAATATTACTGCTTTCTTGATCCAAATGTGTCCAAAAATAGATGGCGCAAGGGAATTGGCAAGCAGGTCAAATATATCTTGCCTATCAGCAATCTTCTTAATGTTTTTTAAGTCTTCAGTGGAATAAATTGGTGCATTTGCCTCTTTATTCAGCAGGGTCACATTGTTAGCAATGAGAATTGTCCTAAAAAAACAAATGGTTGTGTCAATTGCTTTCATAGACATAGCACAGTCCAAAGTTAAAAAAAAAAGTAGCATTAGCTCCATTATGATGTGGATGTCCAAACCTGAATACTCCATTGACACTACCCTTGTTTTTCCCTGGTAGAGCTTTGTATATACCAACTATTGCAACACGGTCTCCAGGTTTGCATGCATCAACAAGGTCATCCTCAACTACGACGTCTATGGTTCTTGGAAGCTGACCTGGGGCAGATTTTTCTGGCACTTCTTGCATCGATAAAGTTTGATGATCTTTGTATTTACACAATCCATATTCAGTCACCAGTAGGTTTCCATTCTCATCCTGCAAATGTGCTCATATTGTAAGAAAAATCATCCATCGTTTATTCTGATAGAGAATAGTATTACATGATGTAAGTTGAGCATTACCCGGGTGGGATAGACAGAACCAGTAGGTAAGCCTGTAGTGGATGTAATATCTCGATACTCTCTAGAAATGATTTTTCCAGTTGAGGGGCAGAAATGAACACTTTTTACAACCTTGGGCCTCACAAGAGAGCCTGTAAGTGGGAAATAGACTATCAGAAGATCCAAAGAAATTTGAACATTTATACCAAAGCACAAACAAAATAAATAAAAAGAAAGTTACTTAAGGCCAAATAGACAGCAATTATAAGCAAGAATGATAGTACATCACACAAGTACTTAAAGGAACTCTTTTGTCCTTGTTTTCTGTTGGTTGAAATGCACAATACTCAACTTCTCATTTAGTTATTCTAATGAACAGAAACACTATCAAAAAAGATTTTGACTTTCAGGAACAATCAGCAGGCCATGCTAAAAATTCGCTACACAAACCACTCGTCCTGAACAATATACCCTATAACAGACACTTGGAACTTTATCCACCACTACAACCAAATGCTACTTCACAAAATGTAACGAAATTCATCCCCTCAAATCATCCAAGAACACTGCAACCAAACAATTTCTTCCTCGACCTTAAGGTGAGATGCCCAAATGGCAACTAATCCACCTCTAAATAACATCATTTTCGACCCCACCCTCCTCGCAGAAAATTAGTAACACCATAATTAAGATACTAAAACAGAAGTTGATACTTGACTCAGGACTTAAAATTATTATAGCACAGCAAAAATACGGCAATTAAAGCAATTAAGAGAAATTTAAAGAGAGAAGAGAGACATTACATTTGGTGACAATGCCCTCAACACAAACCATAGAACCAATAAACTTTGAGAGAAGATCTCTAGGAGTAACCCTTCTAGAAACAAAAGGGCCATCAAATCCAACCACAACTTGCTCTCCTTCCTTCAAGAACTTGGGATCAATGCTTCGTGTCACTTCCGTCACGGCATCACAAAATGGTTGAATATACTCAGTCGGATTCCTCAATAACCTAACAAATTACAACCCACATACTCAATCATCATCTCAAAAAGACCTTCATCTTATTGTCTTTCAAATTAACGGTTCGATAAAAGGGGGAACACTTTATAACGGAAATATCTAAGTTAGGTTCATCAATAACCTAACAAATAACAACCCACAAACTCCATCTTCATCTCAAACAAAACCCTAATTCTAAAGACTTTCAATTTAACGATTCCAGAAAAGGGGGAAAACTTTAAAGGGATTTATTTTTTTTTTTTTTTTTTTTTTTTTTTTTTTTTTTTTTATTATTATTATTATATATTATTATTATTATTATTTTATAATTATTATTATTACATTATCTTTTTTTTTTTTTTTTTTTTTTTTATATTTTTTTTTTTTTTTTTTTTTTTTTTTTTTTTTTTTTTTTTTTTTTAACCTTATTCAGTTAAGCTCTGCAATAACCTAACAAAAAACAACCCACGTACTCAAATAACTCAATCCACATTTCAAACAAAACCCTAATTTTAAAATCTTTGAATCTAAACGATTTGAGAAAAGGGGATAAACTTATATAGATGATAAACCTGCGAGCTAAGTCGGAATTGTAGTCATGAAGGTCGGAAATGTTGACGATGAGACGACGACGTTGCTTGTTCATTATCATTTTCCGGATGGTATCCATGTAGATCCCATGTCCCACCTGCTCAGACGAAGATAGAGAAAAATTTGTTAAAAAATTAGTGCAAGAAAGAGGAGAAAAATGGAGGAAATTGAATTGAGTTTTTTTAGGAGTACATCGTGATCTAAGAAGTCGAGGAAAGTGCGCTTGTGAGCTGCAAATGCTTCTTCGCTGATGTCCATTGATGGAGTTTCAGTGACGACGGAGTGGAGGAAGGAGGAGAGAGAAAGAGAGAGAGTGTGTGTGTTTTGGTTTTAGTGGGCGATGAAATTGGGTTTTCAGAAAAGGGGTTTTTAGTTTTGGCGGGAAAAGTGTTGTGTTCTCCTCTTAATGGGCGGGAATCTGGGTGGCGGGAAAGGGGAACCCCAATGTCTTTCATTCTTATTAACTAGTCTTATATACAGTAGGGCTGTTTAGAGTGCAATCTGGACCGCACCAAACCGCAACCCAAATCGTTTTTTTGCGGTTTGAGTTGGTTTGCGGTTTCAAAATTGCAGTTTTGGTTATGATTTCAAACAAACCGCGGTTTGTGGTTTGGGTTGGGTTTTAATTTTTGTAAACCGAAACCGCAATAAACCGCAATTTAATATTTCCTCCGTTCTGTTTTAAATGAAACGTAGGGCCTTGGCACGGGGATTTAGAATAGGAGAGAGATAGAGAGAAAAAAAAAAAAGGCACCCATGTGATGAGGAGAGAGATAGAGAGAAGTGAATACCAAATAAGGTAACGTTTCACTTATTTTGAAAGGCCTAAAATAGTAAGTGTTTCATTTATTTTAGAACGGAGGAAGTATGATTTTTTTAAAAAATTTATTTTACCTATTTTGATTTTTTTTTAAATACACTCTCTCCTTTGCTTGGTGTAAGATTTGGACAGAATGTTTATTGTTTGTTGTAAGATTTGGACATAATGTTTAATTATGAAATCAACTTCATATTTATTTGGACTCTTTATATTTATTACCAATTTTTTTACTCTTAGATTACAAAATTAATGTCGCGGAGGAAAAAATGGTTAAACAGCAAACCAAACTGCACCAAACCGTTTCGCGCGGTTTGGTTTGCGTTGGTTTGGGCAAAAGTGCGGTGCGGTTTGGGTCGGGAAAATGTCAAACCGTATATTTGCGGTTTGGGTTGGGTTACATCCCAAGCCGCACCAACCTAACCCGCGAACACCCCCTATATACACATTATGCATGCGAATCGAAGATTGAGTGGTAACTACTTTGCAGTTTGCCAGATCAGTTTTCCCCTTTTTTATTTTTCTTTTAAACTAATAGTGTGAGGTGTTGTTGTAGTTTTCTTTTCTAGTTACGGGTATATTGGTCAAAAAGGGTTGACACCAAAGTATTCAAGAGTTCCCATATATTTATACTCCCTCCGTCCCATAATATAGTGCCTATTTCATTTTTGGTGGGTCAAACTTTAAAATCTTTGACCGAATATTCTCATTTGTATATATAAAAAAACATATTCATGTGGGATCTTGTTAGATTCATCTCAATGTGTAGTTTCATAATATCAACTTTTTATATTTTTTATTAATACGGAATTGAAGATATTAAAGGTCAAAGTTACGTCTTGGAGACCGTGTAAAAAAGAAACAAGCACTATATTATGGGACGGAGGGAGTATAATTTATTTTGATAATCATTGGTGATATTCACGTGAAATAATAAATAGTCATGTAGTTTACGTTTAGGGTAGCTCGACTCGACTTAATTAACTAGTTGTTTAAAACGAGCTTGAGTTAAGTCAAGTTTTAACCGAGTTGATCTTTAGTAGCTCGCAACTTATCTCATCTTATTAGTACCTTAGAACATGTTGGACTTAGGCGTTTTGCTTTTCATAGGACTTAAATAGTTGTGTTTGAGTTTCTCATGAGTTTTACAAGTTAAGTTTCGAGTTGTTTGACTATATACCAACATTTCAGCTCGAGTTCAAATTCGATTCGAGCTCACCTGATCAAGTTTCCATCAAGTCGATCTCAATTAGTTCGTGAGCTATTTCATATAATTTACGTGTAAGTCAAACTATGTAGATAAAAATGATAATACAATCTAATTACAGGTAAAAGAAAGCTAGCTTAATATAGAAAGAGTGAATTAATATTAGATTTTTAAAATAAACAAACTTTACAGAAGGATAGCCCGTTTTATTTTATTGGTTGTTTTAAAAAAAAAAAAAAAAAAAACTTTTCCTCCCCCCATCCCCTCCCCATGCCCCCCCCCCCCCCAACCTCCACCCCACCCGCACCCCCCCATTTACCGATTTTCCCGCCATTTACTCCGGCGATTTTCTCCTTCGCAAATATCAATTACCAAGTTTAAAGCTTCTCCTTTAAATTTCCATTACAAGAAATCAAATTATCCTCTTCTTCCCCATTCTCCATTTCTAAACCTCTCGATTCCACTCTTGTTGTTGTCGTAGCAATTCGCCGATTCTTCTCCCTTCGTCTTCGCCTTCATCACTCGCCCGCTTTGTCGCCATTGCACAATTTCTGCTCAAGCGATGAAGATTTTGCGAACTATACAATTCCCATTGATGGTCAAAGTTCGACAATAAGCCCTAATTCTATGTGTGTTTCTAATTTCATCTTTTGAAGTGTTTTTAATAATCAAGAGCCTATTGTTGGGGTTGGGTATTCAGGGGGATTAGAAGCTTCCAAATGCCTACAAAACATCATTACCGCACATACACACGACCATAAGTTTCCATGAAGGGGGTGGTTTGGGTGGCGAAGGGGGGTGATTTGAGGGAGGAAGAGGGGGAAGTAATTAGAAAAGAAGGGAGAAAACGGTGGAAAGGATAAGGGGCATGGGCGAGGCCAGGATTCGGGGGGGGGGGTAGTTCGGTGGCTGGATCGGGATGGCTCGGATGGGGTTGGCTAGGGTGTTTCGGTGGGCGTGGGGGAGGGTGGTGTTTCGGGGGGAGGAAGAAAGGATTTTAAGCTTTTTTTTTTCTTTACACCAAAATCTTAACCCGTTCTACGGGTTTCAAGTCAAGTGACCCACCAGGAATTTTGGTGTAAAGTTTATATTATTCAAAAATAATCCAAAGGTTGTATTATTACGAGCGAACCGCTGAAAGTTTGTATTATTCTAGTTAAAAAATCCTTAATATTATATGATTTCCGTTTCTCATAAAAACCTTCCCGTATTTTGCCTTAAAGGGCTATCGCCGTAATGCTTGATACAATTTCAACAAACCCAAAACAATTAATTAAAGAATACAGAAAGAAAAGAGAAGAAAAGGAAAAAAAAATACTTCAAGAAGGTTGATTATGGCTATGTTTAGTTCACCTGAAAAATTCTGATCTGATCTGAACTTATTTTTTCTGATCTGATGTGATCTAATCTGAACTTATCTTTTACAAAACATATTATTACTAATATTATTATTACTTTGTATTTCATTACTAGTATTACTATTACTATCATTTTATTACTATGCACAACTTTCAATAATAATAATAATAATAATAATAATAATAATAATAATAATAATAATAATAATATAATAATAATAATAATAATATAAATAATATAATAATAATAACAATAATAACAATAATAATATAGATAACATAATAATAATAATAATAATTATTATTATTATTATTATTATTATTATTATTATTATTATAGCATAATTAGTTTTTTTTTTTTAAAAAAAGAGCACATTAGTATATGAACATTCAATTAAAAATAAAAGACTAAGGACTCTTGGGTCCAATGGTATGGCTTCTTACCTCCCACATGGGAGACCAAGGTTCAAATCTTGGTGGAAGCATATATTTCAATATTGTTGTGGGTGGGGGGAGGGGGGTTGGGGCTTGTTGGGTCTTTAGGTGAGTGACCATGTGCGAGGGCATCCCAGAGAAAATTCATCTTACCACGGGGTTCCCCAAAGGGCCCAAAAAAAATTATAAATAAAAGAACACACATTTTGGGTAGTAATGAAAAGAACATATAATGATATTAAAAAAAGAACATATACTAAAAGATAGATGTTATTTTTATATTGATGACATGTTTGGATTTAACTAACAACATGTTCTTTGTTATATCAATAAATTGTTTTTTTTTTTTTTATAAATAAACCTATAAATATATATAATCATATGATCTTGAACAAAATGGTTAAATATACTTATTATATCGTTGTCTTGTTCTATATAAACTTTGTTTTTAAAGATAGGTTGAAATCCTTTGTAGGAAAAATTTTGAACGTGATGACAACACCATTAGGTTATCCCATGCTACTCATGTTTTATATAAACTAGTAATATATAATTTATATTATTGTACCAAAATTATTTTAAAAAATAAACATCATATACTATTGTCATGTTCTTTGCATGTACAACATAAAAAAGAACATCACATATCAAAATTATTAATTTGAATAAATATAAAAAAGAACACGTACAAATGCCAAAAGAACATTATTCTTCTTGAACACAAATAGCTTCAAATAGTGATATCAATGACATTTATAATAATAGCAACGGCATTAATAATAATTACCAATATTAATAATGAATAAGTACAACAACGACAATAATAATAATCTTTTTGAACAAATGTACTAGTAAATAGTAATATTAATAGTAATAATAATAATAATAATAATAATAATAACAACAACAACAACAACAACAACAACAACAACAACAACAACAACAACAACAACAACAACAATAATAATTATTATTACAATAACAATAATAGCATTAGTAATACTAATAATCATAATAATCATGATTATAATAACAATAATAATAAGTTTTTAAATATAAGCATAATCTGAACTTATCTGATCTGATCTGATATGATCTTATTTTTTCTGATCTGATCTGAAATAAGCAAAAATAAGATGAACTGAACATAGCCTATATATGACTTATCTTTGATTCCTCATTTTGTTTCAAAGAATCAGAATAATGCTAATTATGCCATCACTTTCACAGAGTACCGTGTTGGATGGCAACCATCTCAGAGCCGCGACTTTGCTTTTAGGATACTTTGATCATTATTCTTTATTTCGTTTATAACAAATATTTGTTGCACTTAACAACTCTTTTTGTATTTTCTTTCTTGGAAAAAAGTTTTTTTATTGGGCAAAAAATTAGGTTGAGCACTAAAAGTAATTCTAACCTAGTGCATCATGTTGGACAAGAGTGAGAAAGTTATCGTTTGTGAATGATTGGGGCCTGCGAGTACTCCTTTTTATTTTTTTTAGGTAAGATGAAGGGGACTCACTTGAGGGGATAAGGGCCTGTGAGTACATATAATGAGCTAAATGGGATAGAAAATCTATAACCTCGATGGTTTTTGCTTAAGATAATGATAGATTTGTGATTTTAGATACATGAATTGTGATTAAACTATCAAAAAGAACTAACCAACATTTTCAAGATAGAGGAAGTACTACTGCTAGCATTCTAGCATTGATGGTAAATTTGGTTTTATTTCCACCTTTTATGATCATAGTTATATAATCAAGATATATACTTTTGTAAATCCCAAATGAAGGGACCAGGGTTTCAACTCATAAATAGTAATACCACCACAAGTCTTGGCATACATAAATAATCAAATTATCATTGTATTTATAATTATAAAACCAATTGATGCTAGTCCGTTAGAGATACTAGAACCATCAAATCTAAAATAATTTAGAGGGCGTTTTTAATTACCTAAAATTAATTTAGAAAGCAATTTATTCAATAAGTATTATTACTAAGATTTGGTTTTCTCTTCATGCCTTAGAAATAGCCACAAAGTTATCTTCAAGATATAGAATTTGGGCATCTTCCCAAATTTTAAGTGTTAAAACACCAAGTACTGTAGAGAAATTTTATATTCTGATTGTTATTAGAATTCAGCTCAAGTTACTAAGAAAGTAACTCAAAAGTTTAAAAATGGTAAGAATTAGGTGTGAAAGCAACAATTAAACTCCTCAAGAAAGGCGTGGAGTGAGTATAATATAACCGAGCTTTACTCAAATATTGTAATAATGTGCAACTTATGGCTAGTTTTGTCAAAAGAAAATAAAGTTGTGAAGATTAAATGAGCTAAATCGTCAAGATGGTCACTACAAAAGTCACATACAATAACTTTTCAAACACAAATCAAAAGAGTAAACTAGCCTCTATATCAAAAATAGACATTCAAATTTCAAATATAATCATCTAATCTACCGATGAACAAATGACTCGTAATCATACAACCAATTCGTCCAGTACAGACTAGAGGACATATGATGATATGACCACACTCTTCTGCTAGCCACAAAATCCTCTGCGCAACATATGAACCGAATAAAGCCGCTGACCACTACACTAGCTTAAAACAAATAAGAGCAAAAGTGAAAGAGTTGCTAGTTTCCTATGCTACAATTTCAACTGAGAACTGACTGTTATTTTTTTGGGAAATTGGGGTTGCAGAAATGTAACCCCTGCTTCCTTTTTGACTCATTTAATGGGTAAAGAAGAATGGGAAGAATACAATTATTCCAAAGTTACAAAGCATACATTGTAAGAAACTCCTTGCTGTCCATGAAACCTCATTAAGCCGATAATCAAGGCTTGAAGGCAGAGAAAACCACAACTGAATTGTGACCACCAAACCCGAAAGAATTTGAAATAGCTGCAAGACATGACATGAGTTGATTAGCCTTCATATGAAGTAGTAGTAACCGAGGAGGAGAGATGATCACTTGTCAGCAAAATAAAAGCTAAAAATTAGTTTTAAGCTCCATTTGTCCATAAATTATAGCGTCTTTGCTTAGAAACAACGTTATCTAAAAGATACTACTCCCTCGGTCAATTTTTTAGTTGTTCCACTTTGACCATGATGTTATTATGCAAAAGTCATTGGCTTTTAATGTATATTTGATAAATATTAACGTTATATAAACTTTTCGCATTGATAGCTAAATATATTAATGGTATAAGTTGTGCATTGACAATCTTGAAAGTCTTGAGGCAACTAAAAAACTGACAGAGGGACTATAACATAATGATTAAGTTTTCAAATATGCCCTCCCCAATCAAGCATCAAAATATCTGGCTGCAAAACTGGGCTGCATCTGAACTCTGTTGTCCATGTACATGAAAAGCGATAAAGGTAAGAGTAGACAAATATAAGTTTGCATCATATTGACTTTTGACACTATTCACATTCTCTACTTTGACTCTTTTATCATGTTTCCATAAAGAAAAACATAATCACTTGGGGTCTTGTTAAATCAGTCTCAATATGTATTTTCATAAAATCAGCTAGTTACAATTTTGACTTACACACAATTAGAGATATTAATGCTCAAAGTTGAGCATTGGCAAATGTGTCAAGCCCTTTGGGTACAACTATTAAAATAAGAAGTATGTGATATGCAATTTTATCTTGCAGTCGTCAATTGAATTGTCTAGTACATGATATTAAAAATAAACTAAACTTTGTAAAAGCAGAGCAAGACTCTAGTCAATATACCACCTCACTGTATTAAACTGAAAATCTTACCAACATTCACTTCATGCTGTTGCTTTTTATTTGGAACTGTATTAAACTCAACTGATGGTTCCGGATCCTGCAGTAATATATTTAAGATAGTTATAGATTGCTTTATTGGCAACAAATATGGGCACTAGAAAGGGAAACAAGAAATACTTGTCAATAATGATGAACAAATCTATTCTCTCTTTCCTTTACTATGAACAAAGACATAAAATAATAGTGTATTTAGTCAATAAATTTTATATATGAGCAGTGAACTGATATAAGAGGAAGGGGTATTTTAGGCACTCGCTTTACAAGTTAGTTATTAGTAGCTTGACAGAGATAGACATTTACCATTTAGTTAGGGAAGACATGACAAATAGAGAAAATTCGAGAGAGGCAAATCATGTTGGATATTGGTGAAAGTTTCTTTAGTTTTAATAGCTGATGGGAGAGATTCAAGCCCCTCTTGAATGTTTGCAAACTATCTTCAGTTTATGTAATTTCCAATCTTTGAATGGAAGTCCATTTTAACTTCTTCATCACCATCACTAATCTGTCCAAGCTATGACAGCTCATAGCAATACGTCAAATTCTCACAATCAAAAGTTTCAAATTACCTCTTCTTTCTCGATTGCCCAAATTACCTTTGTAGTATTAGAAAAGATTATGGAAAGAATCCTTAGTATGAACATAATAAGCTATGATCAAAGTCCTTGCACCAAATTGTGACACTCAATACGTGAACGGTGATAATTGATGAGAATTCAGTAATTCCTTGTTAAGAAGTGGGCAGAAACATGATAATAACAAGAAAATATGGAAGCTGGCCTCTAGGTTAGTTATCGAATTCTTAAGATCCAGTAGCATAAAGACATTATAGATTGCAAAGGACAAGCCAAAAACACATAGCATGGAGCACAGACATATAGATAGGGCGGTGAGCCTGTAAAGAGTGTGTTTCACAAATCCACATACGAACAAATATCAAAGTGAGCCTCAATCAAATCAAGCTTTGTATTCCACTATGCCTCAGTGGGGATCACACTGTGTAGTGTGTACACCAAGGTTATCTGCTCAGCCTTTGAACCAAACAAGCTAGTAAGCATACTGTAACCTCGTCGAGTCTAAAGGCAGGATAACTTGGATAAACACTATCTTTAAGACCACTAAAAGTCTGCTCAAAACCCTTTCTACATGCCTGCCTTTACCGACAGCAAATGAGATTCGGGTGATCCTGCTACCTTTCACCCTTCCACATAGGCCAACTTTGCTTTGTGACTAAATTTTTGCTCATCTTTGAGTTGCTAGTGACTAAAGATTTAAAAGGTCCTTCATAAAAAAGCAATAACTACAGAACTTACAAATTGATTTATGGTTGGATGCAGCCACCCTGTTGTACAAGCTTTAACTGAGGCAATAGCTTCCATACCCCCAGCAGCACCAAGACAATGTCCTATCATCGACTGCAGGGCATATAAATATACAGGATTCTTAATACTTTACATGAGAAAGAAAAGCATCAAAACATCATGTTAAAATTAAGAAATCACAATCAATCAGTAGAAAGAGATGACAATAATACCTTAGTTGCATTTATCTTGATTTCAGATGTGTTTTTAAAAACTTTCTTTATCGCATTCACCTCAGCCAAGTCACCAACAATTGTGGAGGTAGCATGAGCATTTATGTAGTTGACCTGAATAATGTTTGATGAAAAGAAAGATGGGTCAAGTTTAGCACATTTGGCTTCTGAAGTTCAATAACTATCATGTTACGAATCCTTTTCTAAGCACTTTTTCCATCTGCAATATCTCAATACCACAGACCACCAACATCTTATTGACATGACTTGACACTTGGCAATGATTAATTGCATAAAACGCATTTTATTCTTGCAGAAAGACATGGATACAGCATCACTGGGAAGAAAGTGCAGATATACAATACATAGGTTGCTTCCAGAACAATTACTATGAAAGATAAGACAGTAGAATACATTAGCTACATAAAGCAAGCAGACAGCAAGATGACTTCATATAACAGTGAGACAAGATGTAGTTCAAAACAAGAATATGCAAACACCAATACACCATGAGATAATGCTGCCATTACCATCAATAAGAAAGCCTACCTCTTCAGGAGACACACCAGCATCTTCCAAACTCCTTTCAATGCACGAAGAAACACCAAGTCCATCAGCTCTTGGATCAGTCATGTGATACGCATCACAATTGACTGCACCTCCCAAGTACTCAGCAATTATTGGTGCACCTCTTTTCATTGCATGCTCCAAGCTCTCCATTACCTTAATGTTTCAAGTAGTGTGATTATCTAACAATTCTTTTAACATTAAGGGAAAATGTGTATCCTTGAACACATGTAAGTAAGGAAAGAGACAGGACATGGAAAATATATATTAGTAAAAACAGAACTACGTCAGCAATCCAAAACACAGAACAAATTAAACTTATTGCAAAAACAAGACTACATAAAAACCTTTTTGTATCCATTAATCAGCTTTGCACTCAACTAGGAGCATTACAGGCAATAAATATGTCACCTAAAAAAGTAAAAATAACATTTCAAGACAAGGATATAGATGATGAGTAACTAAGATTGTAAGAAGAGGTTTCACTCATTTAAGTTATTTTTTTGTACTATATTGTTGGTACCCCAAGTTGGGGTATGTAAAAGAGCACATGACAATCCTTTCAAAACTAAGTCCAAATAAACTAAATATAACCCTTATGCCACAAAGAACTGCTGTTTCTGAAGTCTCAGCCCTATGTATGGCCAATGCTTCCACAGTTCCACTAAAGGGCCTATGCACCTTCCCAACCCAACACAAAGAAAAGGAAATCAGGATATTTTCCCACCTATGTCAATAAACAATTGGACCAGCTTTTTATTGGATACAAAAAGCCATGAAACATGGAATATCATACCGCAACTAGACAATGAAGCAGAATAATCAATGTCATGGACTTTTCCTTCATCATATATATAAAAGTAATGAGACCATAAAAAGATGCAGGCCCAAAAGTGGAAAAGGCTAGAAAAAGAAAATTTGCCATTCTGACATGAAAGGTAGAGAAGACCATTCTACAAGAGTATGAAGAAAAGCTGGAGCAGAAAGGTAATAATTTACATTGAATCTAGAGACCAGAATTAATCCAAAATTTCAATCATTTCAAAATCCTATACTAATCTGATCAATAACTTACGTCACTATAAACTGCAAAAATTCTGGTGAATTCAAGCAACATATAGCTGCATAGTATAAACGAAAAACAAGCAACTGCTCTAGCTATTTCAAAAAAATAAAAAGAACACTGATTTTGCATAATCCTACTACAGAAAGAATCACCAGATAAATCAAGACATGAAACAGTTTCCAATATCACAGCTCACATGCAGAGATATTTAGGTGACAACAAGTGTGTACAGCAACACTTGATTTCCAATTAAGCAGCTCATATCACTTCAAAACACATGCTATAGGCAGTATCATATTATCACTGACTAATGCATATATAGTTTCAAAATTACCAACCAAAAGAGACAGCACTAGTCTTACCAGTACACCAGATCCTTCACCCATCACAAAGCCATCCCTAGCTTTGTCCCATGGCCTTGAAGCTGTCTGGGGATCGTCATTTCTCTGTGACAAAGCTCTACAAGCCACAAAACCTCCCAAGCCAATAGGAAGAATTGCAGCTTCAGTTCCACCCGCAACCATCAAGTCAGCTTCACCACGACGGATATGATTGGCAGCAGCATAAAAGCAATAATTAGAGGTGGCACAGGCAGTTGAGATGGAATAGTTAGGTCCCATCAATCCGAGGTCAATGGCAAGCAAAGCAGAAGCCATGTTAGTTATGGCATAAGGAATGAAAAATGGAGTTATTCTCCTGTGACCTTTCTCTATCAAAGCCTGAACGCCATCAGAGAAAACTGTGAGGCCACCCATCCCAGTTCCTACAAGCACACCTGCTCGTACTTTGTCGATCTGCAAGCAATTGTGGAATTAATATATCAGCAATGACAAATCAAATCAGCTTATGAAGGTCCAGGGTGAGAAGGAAAAGGCATCCATGTAGCCAAGGTATTGTTACACATATAACACCAAAAATTGAAGATATATAGCTGGAGTTATCAAACTAAGTTGCACAAAGGTTGCAAAATCCAACCAAATCTCATACAAAGAGCTGTCAAACAAAAATATTGATCTTTCAACAGAGCATAGCCCAAATATTTGCTACAAAAGCTAGCATCAGGGTTCAGAGTTTCCACCTAAAGTTCAAACTTCGGAGCACAGGAATCCAAGTTTTATCAGATAACATCTAAATTTCAGATATAAGCAAAAATGCTAAGTTTATATGTTTTCTAGGATTTGAAATCCTTTTCAACAGCAGTATACTGTAGATGTTTGCTCAATTGGTAGAAAAGGATGCTCTACCCTTCACCTTTCGTGCAACATCCTGCACTGATGTAGCTCAATATGTGCTTGATGATGGAATGATTGTCATGCAGATGCAGACTTAAAGTACCACATTCCCAATGCTTTGCTTCATTAAAGATATCTCACATCATTCTACAGGGACATGAAGATTATATACAAATACTGATTAATGTAACGTGTATGCTGAAACTTCACCATGACATGACTGCCTAATTCTTGCTAATTACAGTGATAAGGAAATGAGCCATTCCAAAAGATTTATCAAAGATTTTCAATATGAGAAAGTTTATTGAACGCACAATTGCGGTTTGGGCAAAGAAAAGAGAGAACTTCTCCTACATCTTAGTTACCAAGATAGAAAACTTTTAATCAACCAACAAAGTTATTAAAATACCAACAGATATAGTTCACAGTGACAAGTTAATGGCAACTTCAAAACCAATCACAAGCGCGAATTTTTAAAACACTAGAATCCATCCAAAACCATTCTGAAAGAGACACTACAAACATATAATAAAATAAACCTAACAACAACCATTCCTGTAGAAAACGCTAAATCACTTCATCAAGCTGAAAACTGAAAAGGACAAATATATCACACATTCAAGCTAAATTATGATTGAATAAACGTTTCCCACATTCATATTACATGAATCAAACTATTATAAATTAAAAGGTACCCACTAGAATTTTCACAAAAGAAATCAGAAAAAGAATAAACCCAACAACGATTGCTATAAAGAAGTTAGTCACTTCATCAAACACTTGGTATGCATTATGGTGAAGCTGAAAAGGACATAAATATATCAGAAAATGCAAGCTAAATTATGATTATAAAACGTTTCCCACATTCATATAACATCAATGAAACTATAAAATATAAATTAAAAAAGTACCCACTAAAATTTCACACAAAGGTTAGAAAAAAAAAAAAAACCCAGCAACAACAATTGCTAAAAGAACAGTAAGTAAACTTCACCAAACACTTGGTATGCATTATGGTGAAGCTAAAAAGGACATAAAAAAATATCAGAAATTCCAACTAATTTCAAAATTAACAAATTACACACTAATTCTACTACTACCAAAATCACAAAGATCGAAAATTTTCACACACAAAATCAGGGAAAAAGAAAAACCAACAACAATTGCAAAATATACAGTTAGTCACTTGATCAAACGCTTGACATGCATTATGGTGAAGTTGAAAAGGACATTAAAATTCAAAATTAAAATACTACCCACTAATTCTACTACAACCAAAATCACAAAAATCGAAAAAAAAAACCTTGGAGAGTTTATCAGCAGCAAGATCAGCAGATTCAAGAGCTTTTTTACCAGCAACAATGCAATAACGAAGACAATCATCAAGACGCCTATCATTCTTGCCATCAATGTAACCTTCAGAACTGAAATTACGGATCTGCCCCGCAAAGCGAGTTGGGAATTTGGAGGCATCAAAACGATCAATGGGTGCAATCCCACTAACCCCATCTAGAAGCTTCTCGTAGAAAACATCCGGGTCATTTCCGAAGACGGAAACAAGACCCATTCCAGTAATAACCACTCTCTTTTTAGGGTCGGTTTCTCTTTTAGGGGCAACGGCTACTTGAGAGGAAGCGCGAGGAGTAAAGAAGAAGGCTTTGTTTGGGGGTTTGCATTTTGAGGAATTGGAGGAGAGAGAATTGGGTTTTTTGTGGAGTGGGGAGAGGGGTGAAGGGCGGAGTGTGGGGGAGAGAAGAGCTTGCATTGTCGAGAGAGAGAGAGAGAGAGAGAGAGAAATGGAGTGGGGCGGAGAAGTAGAGAGAGAATGTGAGAGAGAAAGAAGATGACGATGTGGTCGAGGAAGATGAGAAGATGATCGGATTTTTGGAAGGAAAGACGGGGAGAAAAAGGAAGTGTGACTGTGTGTTTGTCACTTGCAGTTGAGCTGCTTGCCAGTTGGTTTGATTTGGTTAGAAAATTGAATACGGGTTCACCTAGGCTACGAGACAACTCTATTGTCAATTTGTGATATCTTCCTATTAAAGCCTAAAGGTGATGTGATCAACATGGACCTCATCTATGGGTCACCAGTCACCACATTCGATTCTAAAATTAATGGATTTTGGTAAGACAATTTGACCCGTGATTTATTTTCGGTTGGATTTAGACCCAAAAAAATACGAGTTATGGACAACCTAATTCCGTAAATTTTGGCTTATTTTATGGTTTAATATAAAACTAGTATTTTGGCCCGGGCGATGCCTCGGGTTAATTACAATAAACAAATATGTTATTATTCATAAATTTTATAATTCATCTTTTACTTTCGTATTATTTTGTCTATTAAAAAATTGTAAAATTGACGTCATGACGTGAATCGTGATAAGTACAAAAACCTTAGAGTTCATTTTCAAAATAATAGCTTAAAAGAAATTGGGGTAGGGCAACATGTCATCAATAGTCTCTTGGTCGTCGTACTACCATAATAAGAGTTTTAGAAATGTAAATACTTGATTGAATCTTTTTAGTTAAATATAATTATTATTATAAGACTTTATCAAATTTTATTTGAAACATTAGACAATAAAGTGATAGTGTATTGATGGTTAAGCTCTCACTTATCATTTCAAAGGTCACGTGTTTGATACCTTGTAGTTACACAATGTTTATATTTTTTAATTGAGCAGTTCACATGGACATAAGACATTTGCATTGGATGCTTGAGGAGAGCGCCACGTGGCACGTAGGCATCCTTTGGAACGCCTTTTAATATATTTGTATAAATTCTATGGTTTAATATAATCAACATCTCCAATAAGTCAAAATCACCTACAACTATAGCTTCATCTACATGACATCACCCAACATTAGTTCAATAATGTATTTATGATATGATCTATTTTTTTTTTAGGTTTTAATTGTTTGAGCTACATTACTCCTCTAAACAATGAAATTCAATAATGTTCTTTGCCTCCAGAGGCTTGTTCATAATTTTTCCCCTTACCTTTACCTTTTTTATACTAGCTTTTTATGCACGCTATGCGTGCGGCGATATTTTGGGCGTAACGGTTACTCAGTAGTTAAACAAAGCAAAAACGAAAGTTCGTATCTAAGTTCACCTCCATTTTGTGAATAAGATAGATTGAGATACTTACAAATAGTATTTAAAAACACTTTAATAAATAAGTATAAGTAATGAAATTGCATCTCTAACTACTGTTTTTTGTTGACTTTAATTAATTTTCCTGAAAATCCGCGCACACGCATCAGCCAGTCAACTTCAAATATGTAATCAACATTGTGGAACTGATTTATATCCATGGTCCTACTTGGTGGACGTAAAAACCACGAGTATTCTTTAAATTCGAAAATTTCCATTACTTTGTTGAAAACTGTTGCTCTTCCATTGTGCTTTTGCAATGTCTATCAAGTTCTTAAAACGGAATTTAGATACAATAATCATTCAACCAAAAAAAATCTCTATTATAAAGGTTGGTACTGTTGCTTTCAGATAGTTTACACTACTAAACAATTTTATAAGCGTGCATAAAGTGAGAGATATGTAAAACAATAAAATATTATAGAGCCAACTTATAGTAGTAAGTTAAGTCTAAGTCAACCAACTATCATGTAGCATAACAATTTTCAGTGTAGTCTGAATTATTTTTTAGCGTGAGAATTTAAGAGACAGAAAATGCTGTATGTGAGACCGTGACATGCTTACTATGAAAGGAGCTTATATTAAAATTATTCATTGTAGTCAATTGATACACATTTTTTCCACCCAAAAAGAGGTACACTATGCGTTTTTAATATTATATTTGATTAAATTACATACATCATAATGCAGTCCTTTTTCTTAGCTACATACTCCCCCAATTCCGAGACCCATCTCTCTCAATTTTCTCTCAATTCCTCACTTTCTCTCTCCTTTTTATCATATTCCTCAATTTCCCCCAGATCAAACCACACACTCGATTCCCCTAAAAAAAAAAAAAAAAAAAACCACACACTCAATTTCTCCGCAATCTTAGCTAAATTCTCAATCTCCGCTTCTGTGGATTTCGAAGAGAAGCACTGAGTTTCTCAGTGAGTTCTCGACGAGTTCAACGTCCGAGTCACCGAGTTCACTCTCCTGAGACCGTCAGTTATGATATCGTCATCATTGGAGTTGGCTTTGGCGGTGGCACTTCTCTTCATGCCGTCGATAAGGTATTTTTGAATATCGGGTTGATGGGCTAAAATTCGATTATGGACTCAAATTTTTGATTTTAATATATAGGTTGAGGTATTTTTTCTCAAATTCTTTTTAATATATGGGAACAAAAATAATTCGAGTTGAAGTATTTTGTCTCAACTCTTTTTAATATCTGGGCACAAAATTGAAGTTTTTTTGACGAAATTTGATTTTTTTTCCCAACCATTTCTGATGTAATTTTAACTTGAATTTCAACTATATTTGAATGACATTTTAAATAAACTGTAATTTGAGTTTAATTTTTTTAAAAACAAATCTAACACAACACATATTCGTAAGATTTAATGTAATTTAAGTTTAGATTTACTCGAACATAGTAAATATTCTTAAACTTTACTGAACATAGAACATTACACATAATTTTATTTTCAATCACGAATTGTGTACCTGATTAACATTAAAGTATCCGCAAATTTGAGAACCCCGTATTTCAGAATTCCGCGAAGCTCCAATCTATGAAGAAAACTATTTTTTTTTTTGGTTTGGAGTTTGTGTTATGGAAAAATTTATTTGAGTTTGAATTTGAGTTGTCTTTGTAATGAGAATGTCGTGTATTTTTTTGTTATTGTCTGTGGTATTAATATTTGGTAAGCTCCAATTCCTCACTTTCTCTCTCCTTTTTATCATCTTCCTCAATTTCCCCCAAATCAAACCACACAGTCGATTCCCCTAAAAAAAAGAAAAAACCACACACTCAATTTCTCCGCAATCTTAGCTAAAATTCTCAATCTCTGCTTCTATGGATTTCGAAGAGAAGCACTGAGTTTCTCAGTGAGTTCTCGTCGGGTTCAACATCCAAGTCGCCGAGTTCACTCTCCTGAGACCGTCAGTTATGATCTCGTCATCATTGGAGTTGGCTTTGGCGGTCATGGCACTTCTCTTCACGCCGTCGATAAGGTATTTTTGAATATCGAGTTGATGGGCTGAAATTCGATTATGGACTCAAATTTTTGATTTTAATATATAGGTTGAGGTATTTTTTCTCAAATTCTTTTTAATATATGGGCACAAAAATAATTCGAGTTGAAGTATTTTGTCTCTATTTTTTTTAATATTTGGGCACAAATTTGAAGTGTTTTTGACAAAATTTGATTATTTTTTTTTCCAACCATTTATGATGTAATTTTAACTTGAAATTCAACTATATTTGGATGACATTTTAAATAAACTGTAGTTTGAGTTTAATTTTTTTAAAAACAAATCTAACACAACACATATTCGTAAGATTTAATGTAATTTAAGTTTAGATTTACTCGAACATAGTAAATATTCTTCAACTTTACTGAACATAGAACATTACATAATTTTATTTTCAATCACGACTTGTATACCTGATGAACATTAAAGTATGCGCAAATTTGAGAATCCCGTATTTCAGAATTCCGTGAAGCTCCAATCTATGAAGAAAACTAATTTTTTTTTTTTTTTTGGTTTGGAGTTTGTGTTATGAAAAAAATTATTTGAGTTTGAATTTGAGTTGTCTTTGTAATGAAAATGTCGTGTATTTTTTTTTGTTATTGTCTGTGGTATTAATATTTGGTAAGTTCTTGATTGTGAATCTTTTTTATTGAACCTCTTTTATTGAGAATTTTATGTGATTGAGCGTTATATAAGTTGATTGGGTTTAATAGAGATTTGATTGATTTTTTTATTTGGCAAGTTTATGCATGGAATTGGTTTTGATTAACTGTTGTAGGCTCAATGTGGAAATTTGGAATGTAATATTTATGTTGTGGAGGGGCGATTAAATAAATTCTAATGGGGACACTATTGCTCCCCCCCTTGGCTTATATAATAGAGATCTGTCAGTAAGAGGTTGGATGAACAACCTATATCACCATTGGTTAGTGTATTTGGGTCGGCGAAAATTTAGAAATTGCCAATTTAATTCATTGGTTCAAATATCTCGTTGAGCCACTTTTTTGAGTTGTCACACTCTTTTTTTTTTAAACAACATTTCTCATTGGCTTTCATTGGGTTGTCTTCCTTAAAAAATTCCAACAATGCTTGTCTGGAAAATCCTTGTGGTTTTTTGAGTCGCTCTATTAGATGGCAAATGCAGTTTTCATGACATCGTCCTTGCTTCAGCTTGAGCAGATGCACCAACAAACTTGGATACACTTGTATCTACCCTCTTCGAATGACCTCTTAGGCCTCTATTCCTCTCTCGTTTAATAAATCAGACTCCTTCATTTCTTAAACTCTTTCTACCCAACATAAATCTGTATAATGTCTCACTTGCTCAAACGTATTAGCAACTCTACTCCAATATGTACCTTTTTTTTTGTTCTTACCTATAAATTAATTGTCTTGACTAGCTAACATTTATAGCCACGACTTTACAAGGACTTGTTCTTCGGTATGTGGCCAAATTTTCCTCATCGCTTTTCCAACTTGTAGGTCTCCATGTTCCTCGTCATGTTCCTTGATTCGTTCTTCTTCTTCTTCGTCATCATCATCATCACTTTCTACTGATGTAACACAATATCGCAATGAAGTATCCAAGTGTGTAAGTGAAAGTCCACCTTGTGATGATTGAATATATTGGTACATATGAAATATTGTGTCATCTTTTGAACATTATAAATTCTCATATGAAGGTATTCCATGAAATATAAAAAGAACCTTGAGAGTTTGAAATTTCACGATTTTGTTGTAAACGTGGAGGAAATTAGAAGAATAAACCAGGATTTGAGTAATTAATATTCTGTTGGAAATATTGTTAAGTGCATTGTGCGAACGAATATTTTTTATGCCATGATTAAGATATTATGGAAAATTTTGTTAGTTGGATTCAATTTGAAAATCTAAGTTAACTAGATAATGATTGCAAATTTTGATTAATTTGGGATTGTGTTGGCTTTTTGGATTTGGGGGGTTTCATTTTCCTTTTTCCGTTTTCTGGATCCATGTCTATTTTTTTATAAAAAAAATTGAGGATTTTTGTGAAGGTAAATATTGTGATAAAATAATTTGTGGAGGGTAGAATATATTTATAATGTAAGAAATGTGCGGAAAATAAAAATAAATTTCAAATAGGAAACTAAAATCACTAAAGAAATATGTGTGAATACCTCAATATTGGTGTCTATTTATAGGTAAATGAAATTATATCCATTTTTATGTTAAAAAAATTACAAGATAATCAAGAACATTGGTGGACTTTGGTTATTTTGATCAGGAGCAATTTGAGCCGTGCGGTTTTCCCCAATCTAACGTGCGTCAGAAAAAATAGCCACTTTTTCAACATTCCGATTCATGTTTATGAATTGAGCCTGCATTATTTTTGCCAAAATTTCTCTTTTTTTTATAATAATTCTTTTATTAATTTTTTCCTTATGCCCACCTTACAGTCCAACCGTTGTGTATGCTCAAACCACTCACTAGTTGTACCCTCGAGTCTCAAGAGGAGGATTTCCTCATACCTTTTAGAAGACCATACAATAAAAAAGTTTTAACCTCTTTTAATCCTGTTTATCTCAACATATAATTAAAAAATTATTATAAATACATACTTTACAAGTTGGGGTACACAATACGTCATTTGTAATGCCCCGCATTTTTATGAATTTCATAATTATATTTTATATAAATTAAATATATTTATAAGGTATAAGCAAGCCAATTTGTTTATTTGAATTGTTGTGAGGGTGGATAATAATTGTTGTTATTGTTTTGAGGTTGATGTTGGAGAATAGATATGGAGATAATTTATGGAGTTCAAGCTAGAGTTGACCAAGTATCTATGATCTTGGAGGTCTATTAGTAGAAGATTGAATCTCGTTTGAGCACTAGTAGAATAATTGTTTATTGCTGCGGTGGTATTGCTGCGGTTTTACCCATACGCAGCAATATATCACGTAAAAAGAAAAGGTAAAATATAAAATAAAGATATTGCCGCGGTTTCGCCAAAAACCGCAGAATATCTTTTCAACGAAATTTTTTGAAAAAATTAGACTTTTGACCAGATATATGCGTTATCAAGAACCGCAAAATATATTAAAATAATATTAAAAAATAATATTTTAAATATTGCCGCGGTTCTTGCTAAAACCGCAGAATAAACTTTTTAAATTAATTATAGGAGGCACGCACCCACCAACTAGGGTTTCTTTTAAACCCACAACGTAGCCGTTTTCATTCTTTCGGCCTCCTCCTCACTCCTTCAACAGCTCAACTCCTCCCTCCTACTCTCCATCATCCTCGTTCATCGCTCTTCATTCACCAATCTCACCCTCTATCTTCACTCACCACTCTCTCCACTCACAAGAACGCATCGGGTCGCCGCCTCGATTTCCTTCAACTCTCTTCGCCGTTCGCCGAGCCGCGACATCTCCGCTTATCGTTCGTTCGCTCATCAATGGCTCCAGATCTCGCCGGTCTTCATCCTTCATCATCTCGCCGGTCTCATTTCGCATCTGCGATTTTTTTGTGCGATTTTCATTTTTCTCGGCCGCTCGTTGTAAGTATTCCTCTTCGTTCATTTTTTTAAAACTAATTTTTTGTTAATTTTGTATATCTAATTTTCGTTCTCATTTTTTTTGGCAGAGATAAGCCGGTTCACAAGGTTCTTGGTGGTGGTAAACGTACGTTTTTTTATTTTCTGCATTTCTTCCTTGAATCTTTGATTTGAATCGTTCATTTTTCTTTTTTTTGTGAAATGACGGTTGTTTTAGATATTCGAATATGATTAATTGATGTAATTTTGTATAGATCGGAGTGATCTCATTTGGAAATATTGGAATTGTGATCTTTTTGGAATGATTTGATTTATGTGACTTTATTTGACTGAGTTTAGCGATTTAGATCAAAATTAGAAATGAAATAATTGAGTTTCGAGAGAATTCTTACGTAGATCCGATTTTTGAACTTTTTTGAAACCGTAAATTTTGTAATGATAACGGTTGAATTTTCAAGGTTAGTGAGGAATTTAATGTGATTAAGCTTGATAATGTTACTAATCTTACATGTACCGTTAGAATTATGAAAATTGATGCCTTTTGAGTTGGAAAAAGAAAAGTTGATATACTTGATAGCCATAAAAGGTCTTTAAGCCGGAAATTCCGTTGTGTGACCGTAGTTAAAAAAGGGTGATGCGAAAGATTCAATTGATAGAATTAAATTAAGCAAGTTTTGAAGTTATTTGAACATGAATCTTTTTAATTCATGTTAAAGATTCAATTAAAGGAATTATAATAAGCAAAAGTTCTAAAGTTATCTGTAGATGAATCTTTTTAAATCATGTTAAAGATTCCCATCCTCGCTTTCTTTTGTATTGCAATAAAGTTGGGGAGATGTTGAAGAATTGGTTCCATGCCTATATTATTATTCACACTAGTTTTTTTTGCTTACATTTGTGATTCCGATTCTATATGGCCAACGCGATATTCTTCCGTGGAGGAACACGAAGATTTCGGCCGCAGCTTCTTGGGACCTCACATGTATGGGCTCGCTTGAGATATTTGAGTACCATTTGCTCCCGATCCGCCATCTTCTAATGCTTACCATTACCGTGCTATTCTTGTGGTCCAACGCTTCAACTTTCATCAACAAGTAAGCCGGATATTGTCATTGCGATCGCCGTAGCCGATGTTTTTATTTCGTATGACCTTCTTCTCCGGCGAGTTTAAGTGCTCGTGAAGCTCGCGCCGCTCTACCCCGCCGCCGGCGAGATTAGGCGAGATTAATTTGTATATATTTTTTAGATATCATTTGTATATATTTTTTTAGATCTTATATATGTGTAATTTTTGATTTCAACATAAAACTTATAAAGTCAAATTTATAATGTTGTAATTTGTTAATTAATTTGACGCTTGAATGAATTCCAACAAATTTGGTTGTGGTTTTGAAAATGTTGTGTGGGTATAGATGTGTAGTACTAATATATGACATTATAAATGTATAAAAAAAAAAGTATAAAAAAAGCAACCTATTGCCGCCGTTGTTGGTAAAAACAAAAGAATAGTGAATCTATTCTGTTTTTACCAAAAACAGCAGCAATAGGTGAGTCTATTCGCTGTTTTTGGTAAAAACAGTAGCAATAGGTTACTTTTCAATTTTTTTTTTGTTATTGACGCTACCTATTGCTGCGGTTTTGGCTAGGAACCGCAGCAATAGATCGGCATATTGCTGCGGTTAAAAACCGCAGCAATAGGTTAATTACCTATTACTGCGCCCGTAATTGCTGCGCGGCTAAAACCGCCGCAATAGGCCACTTAATGACCGCAGCAATAAACAATTATTCTACTAGTGGAGGTAACATTTATATTCAGCAAAACGTATTTACATGCCCGTGTGTGTTGTATTTTTTATATCGTATATCGTTTATAGTAATGGTCATGGTTATAGATGTATCTTTATGTGAGGATTTGTGGAATATGATTTTGTTCTATTGTTGGAATTGTTCGAAAATGTTTTATGTTTAGCTTAATATGATTTGTAAGAAATATTGCGAAAAGACGTCGTATTTGTTTTGGCTGTCTTAGCTCAGGAACTGAGATGAAAAGTGGGCAAGGTACATGTGGAGAAAATGATTCGGAAATAAGTTCATTTGACACCAGAGAATGTCGAATATTCTATTATGTTATGTTACGTTATGTTCTACCAAAACCTGTACTTGCCAGTGAGTTGTGTTAAGTGATTGAGCTACGCCAGCGATATATATTAATGGATGAATTCGTTTGCGAACAATTACCAAGTTTGATTATTATATGAAAAGCGTTTTCGAACTAAAACTGTTTTGACGGGTTGAAGTAAAGTTACTGAGCTTTCCGCTCATTTTAGTTTTGTGTTTGTTTGTATTTTCTTCTGTAAATTGCAGGTTTGTGTTGGAGGCGAAGTGGATCAAAGCGAGAGTTTTAATTATGAGATTGTAATTAAATTACTAATCGAGAAGTTGTATTTAGAAGTATTCAAGCATTTATTTGATAATAAATTATTATTGGTTTGGTAATTGAGTAAAGAATTCTATAGTATGATATTTGGTTTTGAAGCTGTTGTGTTGTGGGCCCAGACCCACAGGTCCAGGATCGTGTAAAAGGTTATGTTTCCGCTGCGAGTAAATATAATTCGAGGTTTATTTAGTGTTGATTGTGATTAGTGGATCTAAGTATGATTAGCTAGTAGCTCGGAAGTGCGGGCAGTTACACTTTTGTCCATCTTAGAGTGTATCATCAATGTGATTCAACTAATTAATTGCTAACTCTGAAAGCTTTGCCTCTTCTTTGAGTTATTACAATTTATAATTCACTTGGACCACATCTTTTTTTGGCCTATTGTTATTTTACTGTTTTCGGATTTCATGATCTTGAGTCTTTGTGCCATTTACAGGATCCAAAAACTGAGACAACCCCTATCTTGGTACTTCCTTCCAAGAGAGAGCTACCTTTATCTCTCACGGCAATAAACAAGGCTAGTCAAAGGTCGGTTTGCGGGATTATTGCAACAAATGAGAAGCGTCATGAAACTGCCTTTAATATCGTGATTTTTAATCTGGTGGGGGGAGGGTTTTTATTGTGTTAGAATAATTAACATAGGGACATATTAGTAATTTACCTTTAATTGGGTGGTTAGCCAGATTTAAGTGGATTAGGCCACTAAAAAACCCTAGCCTCCCCCCTCTCTCTTTCTCTCTCAAACCCTAGCCTCCCCTACCCCATCTTCATCAGTTAGGGGCTGCCATGGATGATTTCATCCATGGTAAGCCCATTTTCCCCTTTTATTTTCAGTTTTTAATTCATTTTCTTGTTTTGTTTAATAAATTAGTCTCTCTTTATGAGATCTTTATAAACCATGTTATGGGGTTTTTAGTTTCTGTTTTGGAAATCTTCTTCTCCCCTATGGGAGTTGTGAGTATGGTTTTTTTGTTTTTAGGTATGAGAAATTGTTCTCATTGGTTGAAGTTCGAGACTCAACATGAAGGTATTAGAATATCGGATGCGGTCAACATGACTCGGTCAAGAATGTTCTTCCCAAACTACATCAGAATGATAGACTTCCTCATCAATAGCTGCTTGATTCATCAAATACAAGGGGGCTGCGCTGTATTGCTCGTTCTGGCTCATTGTAGTTCCTTCAAAGACGAATTTGATTTAGCCTTGTTTAATTGTATCTTGTTTTTCTTAAATACCTATTGTAGATGCCGTTTGACCTTCACTTAATGAATTTTCTCTTTAAAAAAAAAAAGTGGATTAGGCCACTACGTATAATTGCTTAAAGTAGGATATCACTTGGTATAAATATGTTTTTGGCCTACCACCAAATAGGAAAACTGAAAGTAGGAGACCACCATGTAGAATTTCCCATTATTATTTATTTGGAGGTCAAATATATTGGGTTGACAAGTATTGACTTCATTAAGTTAAAATTTATTTAAATTATTTTAAATGTAGAGTGTTTAATGTTTGAAAAGGAGTTTAGGGGACGTCTGGGTAGGAGGGATACAAGAAAGGAAAAGGGAGAAGATTTGTTCCATTCCCTTAAAAGTTGTTTGGTTGAGAGGTTTTGCTTTTCCCTTTCTCCCCTCAATTACCTCAAATCCCTCTACTTTGATTCCCCACTTCCCCCCTCCACTTAGAACTAGGGGTAAGAGAAACTCCCTTTGACAACTCATCTCACTCCCATAACCACCCCACAACAACCACCTCCATCCACAAGACCTGAACCAGAACCTTCAAAAGCCACACACAACCTCTCGGAGACCACCACCAACCTCCGGCAACAATTCAGACCCCAACACCGCCCCACCGAAACCGCCAATATTGCCCCACCCCAACCGCCAACTCCGCCCAACCACTCGCTGTAATTCCTACACTAACCCCGATATCCACTCCCACACTCGAAAACCCACTACCACCTCGGGAAACCATCCAATGACCTCGACCCAACCACCCTCGAGATGACCCACCAAAAAAGCACCCCACCCCACGAAACCCACACAAATCACCACAAAAACCCACCCCATCAAGTAGATTTGAGGGAGAGAGAGAAAAATCCACCCACCCAAAAAAGTCACCCTAGCCATCTACAAACACCACCACGCCACTAGACCACAAGAGAGATAAGAGAGAGAAAAAAGGATTACCTTGAGGGGAAGGGGGGAACCGCGGAGAAGGAAGAGGGGAAGGGGGCGGTGGCGGGGGAACAGTGGCGGAACTTTATCGCTTTTCTTGGGGGGGAACTACAATACGAAACACTATTTCGCGAAATTCAAGCTAATGCATATAGAAAAGCTTGAATACTTCGTATACATAACCATTATATATATTACATAGTATTATGAACAATAGTTCAAAAAAGTTATTGTAATTTAAATGACTTCTATTTTATGAATAATTAACTTACACAAACTCTTAATTAAAGTCAATGTACAAGAAGTTATCTTAAAAATGCTTAAAAGTTACCCCATTATAATGCAAAAGTTATTTATTTATTGTTAAGAATAAAATCATTCATAACGTAAAAAGGTAAACTTGTAGCTCTTTTTGAAGTTTATTCTTCAAAAATTACTTTATAATATAAAAAGTTAATTAAAACCTGTTAAAGTTATCAAAACTAGGTAAAAAATTTACAATAAATTTATTGTACTAGTCTCTGCAATACCTTTTGACTAACCTATAAAAAAAACATTTTCTTATAAATAAAAAGTACAAAGCTACTTTTTCTTATAGGAGAGTACTAAGTTGCTGAAATGAAACCACTACGTAGTATTTCCTTTTAGTCTTATCAGGTACTTTCTACTCTTTCTCTCTTTCTTTTTCTATTACCCTCTCTATACAGTTGATCTGTTAAATGTTTTTTCACTCTTTCTCTCTCCTATCTATTTCTTTTACTTTCCCCCTTTCTACTACTACACAAAGATCCTTCTTTATTTTTTGGTGTGAGCCAAAACTTCGAGGGGCCCTATTTATTATTATTTCTACTTCATATTATGGATTTGAGCCAAGATCTAAAGGGGGGGCCAGGCCCCTGCCTGCCCCAATATAGATCAGCCCCTAGGGGGGAAGGGGGCGATGACGACCGATGAGGGGTAATGGCTGCAGAAGAGGACAAGGGGGCAGGTGCCTTGGTAGTGGTGGTGGTGGTTGTAGAGGGGTGGTGAAATATTAGGTTTCCCTTAGATATTTTATAACAAACAACATAGTAAATATAAGGGTTAGCTTTCCATTTTCCTTCTTTCCTTTTCTCAAACCCTTTCCGTTTACCTTTGGTGAACCAAACTCCCTCTTAGTGTTGTAGTTTGACTAGAACTCCCAAAAATTATTAATCGAGGATTAGGCGTTCATCAAATCTTTTACAAACCCTAATCTTTCTCTTTTCCTCCCTTTCCCTCACACGACTCTCTCGTCTCCTCTTTTCCTCTCACCCTTGATGCGCACTCCTTCCTCCTCTCCCCTTGTCGTTTCTTCTCCGGTGCCACCGCTGCCACTGCACCGCTCGTCAGCTGCAGCCGGCGCCACCCTCCTCTCTTTCTTCCTCTTCCTTTTTCATAGTGGTTCTTCCTTCTTTCTCTCTCTCTTTCGATTTTTTTTTCTTTTTCTTTTCTTTCATTGTTGCATATATAATATTATGATTATTATGATTTTAGTTTATATTATTGATTTACCTTGTATTATCGTTTAACTATTGTTAAACTTATACTTTGAGTGTATTAGTATTATAATTTGTGTAGTATAAATTATATATAATATCAATACTTTAAAATTTCAGATTTAAAGGGTTAAACTTTAGGGTTTTCAAAGTGCAAATTATGAGTCTTTAAAGAGTAAAAGTTTACTACTATGTTTATAATTTTAAGGGTTGGGACTTTGATGTCAAAGAAATGGGTTTTAAGGGTTTTATGGAGTTTTTAAGTAAGTTTAAGTGGTGCTGAAGTTTTTATATGATGATTAATATTCATCTCATTATTACTTAGCTTATAAGAGAAGAATACTCCTTTAGTTACTTTTAGTGCATAAAGGTGGCATGAAGAATAGTTTATACAAGGTACGTGAATGCCTAAGAGTTTTGGACGTAGTATTGTGTACTAGTACTAGTTTTGGAACTTAGTATCATGCTTAGGGAACTTGGATAGTTCTTAGGCAAGACTGTGTGCGACGAAACATCATGTTTCCATAATTGTTGTGTGGGAACAAGTGATTATTTATGTACTTATGTTTGCATGGATTGTTGATACAAACATTTAAAGGGTTTTCATTATTTATTACCTATGAATGGTAAATAAAGGTGGTTAATAAATTTAATTATTTATTAATCCATGTTTACTATTTGTGGTAAGGTAAAGGTGGATTTTGGAATTTATCGTACTATAATTCCATACTTTATTATTTATTATTCTTTCACAATCACGGATTTGTGATGGAGTAAGTGGAAAAGTATGTCTTAATCACATTGGTTATTGTTGATTTTATTCGACAACTTGGATTAAAAGACTAATGGTTATGGAATTGACTATTTTGTGATCACTTTTATTAATCAAATATGAATTATATTTTTTGAATGTTGTTTGTGGTTGCTGTATGCTAGTTTTGATTTTTGGTTAATGTTTAATCACTTAATATGAAAGAGAATGAGCAATACACTAGTAGAATTTTTGCTTATTGCTGCGGTGTAATTGCTGCGATTTTATCCATAAGCAGCAATAAACCACGTCAAAAGAAAACGTAAAATAGATGTCAATGGGAAAAACTTTCAAATTTGGTTGACTGTTTGACCAGTTCTATTGCTGCGGTTTCCAGCCGAGATCGCAACAATAGATTAAAACATTATTTTTTTAATAATATTTGAACCTATTGCTGCGGTTCCTGGAAAAGCCGCAGCAATAAAGTATATAATTTTAATAAAAGACGCCCATCAGTTAGGGTTTGCTTCCTCTCACTTTTTACATCTCGCCATTTGCTTTCCTTCTATCCTCTCATCCTCAACCTCTCCTCTCCTCTCAGCACGTCGCACATCTCTCATCTCTCAGCACGTCGCTCATCACCGAAATCCCTCTCTCACTCTTCTCTCATCTTGCATCATCACCGAAATCCCTCTCTCACTCTTCTCTCCTCTCCCACAAAAAAAAAGCTTCAAATCCTTCATCAATGGCGGATTCCGACAACGAATCCGGCAGCGGCGGAAACCGCGAGCTCTCAGCACGCGAACAAGACAATGATTTGTTGAGCGATAATGGATGTTGATGATGTGGACGCTGATGATGATGATAGCGTCAATGATGATGATAGCGTCAATGATGATGATGGAGTGCTGGCGTTGTGCGGACCATTACTGCAGCGAAGACGAAGGATATGGGGAGTTTGGGTCTGATGTTTTTGATTTTGGGTTTTTTTTGTTTTCATTTTCCTTTTTCTTTCTTTCCTTCTTTTCTCCTTTTTTGGCTGCTGACTTAGTTACTTTTCTTCTTTTCAGTTTTTTTATTTTGTTTCCTTTTTGTTTTCTGCCGTTTCTCACTCCTCTTTTTACAATTTCATTTTCTTTCTTGGGTGCAGTTTCTTGCAGATTAAATGTTGTGGATCACTTTTGATGATATAGTACAGTTTTGTTGCTTGCAATTGATGGATAATGGCAGTTCAGATGGATAAACCTTTAGAATTTTCTTCAAAAGAGCGTGCTCAGCGTCTTTACAATAAGTTATGTTTTAGTTTTTTTATTTCATGTTCTTTTTTTGTTAAAATTATTTTTGGTGTAAATATGATTGATTCTCTTTGAATTGGACTTCGAATTTTAAGAATTGTATTGAAGAATATTGCTTTTAAGTGTGCTGTCTTGTTGCTTGGGGTGCTTTTTGGTGCTTTGTTCTTTTTATTTTCGTATGGTTTACTCTTTAATAGAAAGGGAGAGTGATGATGATGAAGTCTGTAATTTATAATTGTTATCTGCCGTGGAGCTTAGTTAATTATGGAATAGTTTGGTGCTTTGTTCTTTTTATTTTTTTACATTTTTCCCTTCAAATTTGATGGCAAAGAGCGCAGCAATAGGCTTCATTTTTTTTATTAAAAAACATACCTATTGCTGCGGTTTTTGTTGGGAACCGCAGCAATAGGTTGCTCTATTAATATTTCTGCAATAGGCTGCTCTATTGCTGCGGTTTTACCTATTGTTGCGCCCTTAATTGTTGCGCGGCCAAAACCGTAGCAACATGCCACTTAATGGCCGCCGCAATAAGCAATTATTGATCTTGCAACGACCCATCTTTACTATGTATTGTTTGTCGAGCAATCACGTACGTCAATGTGTCATAATTCTATTTCAGGGGGAGATCATGATGCGTGGGAGTGCGAGTATAGCTATTTTATTTACTTATTTTTGGTTATCGGTTTGATTGTTTTGAAGCTCTTAAATGTTATTATTTTTGGGATTTGTTTTAGTTCACTGTTGGTTTGGCTTAGTTGTTGACTTTTATTTATTAACTTAGTTTGGTTTGGTGGCGATGTTTGCTTCCAATATGTAAGACTTTTATTTTGACTTTCATTTATTTGGTTTCAAATGTTTTATTATTTTTCGCTGCAAAATTCTAATTAAGCCGAAACATTTTCACATGTGCCAATAATGCTATAATAATTCTCTATTATTTATTGAAAGAAAAATAATTATTAGGGTGTTACATCATTTGGCATTTTAGATGACACATTATAATTCCCATAGAAAAGCTGTGAAATTATTAATGGATTATCAAGCTCTCTTCTCCTCTGCTTATCTTTGCTAAACTTAACTTATTTTTATTGAATTTAACTTATTTTCGCTGAACTTATTTTTACTGAACTTATTTTTGCTGAACTTAACTTATTTTTGCTGAACTGAACTTATTTTTGCTAACTTAACTTATTCTTTTTATTTATTGTGAATTATGAACTTATTTTTACGAAACTTATTTTGCTTATCGTAAATTTTTTCACTGAACTTAACTTATATTTGCTCAAACTTATTTTAATAAGTTGAGGAGAACAAAGCCTAAGTTAACTCTTGTTAAGCTATACTTTTTCTCCCCGAGGTTAGTTAGTTTTATTTTTAGAGGTTGTTGAATTACATTTAGTGAATTAAACCTATTTTGCAGTCCAACTAAATATGAATTTTTTCCCAAGATATGGCAAAACCAAGAATTATTTCCCACTTTGCGTCAAAGTGAGAAATATTTCCCGGCTTTACCTACGTAGGACTGGACGCGATATTCTTTTTATTTTATTTTTTGCTAAACTAAAACCGCTACTTGAAGTAGCAGTTTACTATACTTAACCGCCACTAGCAGTAGCGGCTTTCCTTATGACCCCAAAACCATTTGGCACTTTGCACTGGAGTTTGCTATGTTCTAAACCGCTACTCTGAGTAGCGGTTTATCTGCTGCCAGTACAATACTCACAAACAGCATGATACCATATCACATTGACCGCTGATAGGAGTACCGATATGCTCTTGATAACCGCTAGTAGGAGTAGCAGTTTTATGAAATATTAACAGCTACTTTTAGTAGCAGTTTATTTTGGAGATAAAAAAATTACAATTTTATCGCGTCCAGTCCTACGTGAACGGTACTCTAGGAATTATTTCTCACTTTGACGCAAAGTGGGAAATAATTCTTGGTTTTGCCATATCTTGGAAAAAATTCGACTAAGTATATATACATCCTTCGTTTGATAATTTATACATTTGCAATTTTAAGATCAAGTTTTGTAAAATTTGACCAGTTCTTACCGAAAAGAAAATAGTAATATTCATTATTGTATTTGTTAGATTCAAGTCACTCGACTCTAACTCATACTTTATTTGCGCAAATTCAAAGGTGCACAAGGTTGCACCTTTCTTTAGGTGCGCATGGTACAAAACGGTATCGTTTTGCTATTCCAATGAACAATTGCAACTTTGGATTGAACATTGTGGGACCCACCTCAATTTCTCTTTCCTCAAATTTTTCACCCCAGTGCGTTGCAAACCAATAAACATCAAGTTTTTTCCAATGAACATTGTAGTATAATGAACACACGCTATTGTTGATTGAACCTTTGCAATTTCGAAATGAACAAATATGAAAAATTTAGTGTAATAAACACATTCAATCTGTTGAATGAACAATTGCAATTTTGGATTGCACATTTTTGACTTATTCCAAAATTCAGTATGTTTACGAATTTTCAAAATTCAAAATTGCCGCTGATTTTCAAAATTCAAATTTCAAATTTCAAAATATGTTTCGAATTTACAATTTTTTATTACTCACTTCATTCAACCTGCTGTTGATTCAAATTGTTACTTTGTTCATCCAAGTTCTTCAAAATGTTCTTTCAAATTACTTATATGTTCATTGTGATGAATATTTATGTTGTCATTATTATTAGGAAAATGGGAATTTAAATTGTTACTTTTAAAGGTTCAATTTTACGAAAAAAAACCTTATAAAACATTCTTTGCGAAAAGAAACCACAAACTTAATTTTTCATGCAATAAGAAACCTATTCCCATTTTCCGGTGTGTTTTTTCTCAATTTCGGCGCTGACCCTTCTATCTTTCTTTAACCCCCTATTTCAGTAACTGCAGCACCATCTCAAAAACCACACCGGAAAATGGGAATAGGTTTCATCTTGCAAGAAAAATTAAGTTTGTGGTTTTTTTTCCGCAAAGAATGCTTTAAAAGGTTTTTTCTCGCAAAATTGAACCTTTAAAAGGTTTTTTTTGACAAATTTTCCTTATTATTATTTGTAATGTACAAATATGATTCTACAATGAACAACATACTATCTATAATGAATAACCTAACTCAATAGTTATATAATTATCGAAAAATAAATACTTACAAAAGATGGTAAATTCAAAATGCAGTATGTGCTCAAAGGTAGAAATATAACAAAAATAATACAGTATGTCCATATGAACACCAGAGTCTTACAAAAGAACATTTATTGGTAACTAAATACTATTGAGTTCATTAAGAAGATATTCTTGCTTCCGAGCTTCCTCCAATTTTCGATTGATTTGATTTGTGAGATTTCGACTCCATAACGTATCATTAGTTGTTTGAACTAGTCGTATTGAACTGATGCAAGAAAAAAAGAGTAATAGTTAAAAAAAAAAATCTTCAAGTTTATTATACAATGAACATAATCTTTCAAATATACAATGGACACGTTTTAATAATACAATGAACATGCTCCTAGACACACAATAAAAATATGACTAAATATTACGATCATGTGACTAAAATGATTTTAGTGAATACATGTTAGTAATACAGTGAACATTGGCCTAAAAATGTGCACTTTGTACTTGAAAATAGTACAATGAACATCATATAATTATGGGAAATTTCCTCAGGTACCCCTGAGGTTTGACGTAATTCCCAAGATACCCCCCACATTTGGGGAATTCCTCAAATACCCCTGAGGTTTGTGTTTGTGCTCAAAATACCCTTACTATGGACGGCAGGCTAACGTCGTTAATTTTTTTCGTCTCCCGTCTCCATCTTCATCTTCTTCATCTCTCCTCCCATCTTCTTCACCTCTCCTCCCATCTTCTTCACCACCACCCATCTTCTTCACCACTCATCTTATTTCTTAACCTTCAAAACTTAAAAGACAAAAGGAAAAAAATCATCTACTGCTTCAAAAATTCACGCCAGAATATTATAAAATGAAATAAACAACAAAATATGAAAAAAGAAAAAAAAAACCCAAAAATGCAGCAATAAACCAACTGATTCATGCATTTTCCCTAAAAATCTAATCCACACCCTTTTGTCTTCTTCTTCCCTCCATTCTCAACCAACACCATTAAACTCCATTAAGAACCGCTGGAGTTCGAAGGTTGAAGAAGGAGGTCTGCTATCCCATGTTTGCATTTCCTTCGCACTTTCTCTCTTCCCTCTCGCAGCAAAAAAGAAAATTGGGGAAAGCTTGGGGGATGGTGGTGGGAGGAGAGAGAAAATTCTGAGAAAAAAAAAAACAAAAAATGCAGCAATGTCAAGGTGATGGGAGGAGAGAGAAAATTCTGAGAAAATTGGGGAAAGCTTGGAGGATGGTGGGAGGAGAGAGAAAGCTTGGAGGTTAATCAATGGAGGATGGTGGGAGGAAAGAGAGAAAACTGGAGAGAGAGACAAAAAGTTTACGGCGTTAGGGTTCTGTTAAGAGTAAGGGTATTTTGAGCACAAACACAAACCTCAGGGGTATATGAGGAATTCCCCAAATGTTGGGGGTATCTTGGGAATTACGCTAAACCTCAGGGGTACTTGAGGAAATTTCCCTATAATTATACAAAGAACATTTGAACAAATGTCACACATTCGTAGACAAACATAAGATAATCAACCCATCATAAATTCATATCATTTCATTGAATATATTACAAACACATAATAATATATGACTGAAATGCAACGAACATCTAACCAACATGTGTTTCAGCGAACATATGCTAATAGGACAATGAACATATGCCATAATTCATGTTATTAATGCAATTAATATGTGTCAAGCACAAAATGAACATATGAACAAATGTACCTAACAGCTGAACAAACACATAGTAAACATATGGCTAAATATGATAAACATATGACCAATACGTATTCAATGAGTACATTATAATAAGGATTTTTTGATTTTAATAATGCAACCTTTTGGCCATTCGCAAGGAATAAGCTAACCTTTTAATTATTCCTAAATAATGCAACCTTTAAAAAAAAATCCTACAACAAGTCGAATTGATTGGTAACCTGTGAAACAGGTTAACAATTTTTTTGTAGAAAAATTAAAAGCTAATTACTCCGTCCTCCCCACCCCTACCCAGTACCCACCAACAAAAACTCCCGTCCCCTCTCCCCACCTCCTCCCCTTCCCCTTCACTGTTTCTTTCCTCACCGTTTCCGGCTTGATTTTTCCAACGAGTGGCTTCGGAGTAGCTCGGGAAATACAGACACCCCTCCCCTTGCCCCACCCCGTCTCCTTCCCCTTCCCCAGCCCCCAAAACAACCACTGAAAAAACCCCTTTTCTACACAGCAAGCGTGTCGGGGGACCGCCAATTTTGTGAAGAATCCGCTTTGCTGACCTCCAGTGCCCCTGCATTTGGACCTGGTTGAATACGGGCAAAGTGTTGTAGGAAGAGCTATGAATTGGCGGTTATGGAGTTTGGAGAGAGAACTTGAGAGGAGAGAGAGTGAGGAAGATGAAGAAGCAACCGCCATTATTACAGGGATTTTGTTGGTGGATCAATGTCGGTGAGCCACCCCACACAAGCCATCCCTGAAACCACCAAAACCCACCCACCCCATCCCTGAAACCAGCCAAACCCACCTACCCGTATCCATTGCAAAACCCCACCCTGCCCACCGAAGCTAACCTTCCTCATCCCAGCCCAAAAACATACCCCACCTACCCGTATCAAATGAAGACGCTAGCTTCTTGAAGAGAATTGATGAAATTCTCCAAAACGAAAATGCTGAATTGATGAAATTCCCCTTGAAGTTGGCGGCTGATTTGGTGAAGTGACGTAGAGGAAAGAGAGAGAGAGAGAATCAAGTGGAGTTATTTCGGGGGCGGGAAAGATGCCTAGGGGTGGTTTTGGTGGTGGCAGCTAAGGCTGCACACAAACCGGTCCGGACCAGAATTTGGACCGGACCGAACCTAGAATTCCGGTCCGGTCCTCAGTCCAAGGAAAAAATGGATTCCATGCAACCGGTCCGGTCCGGGTAAAAACCGGTGGAAACCGGTCCAGATCGGATTGACCCGGTTTTTAAAAAAAAAAGAAATTTGAAATATAATATAAAACATCAGTTGATTGTTCTCATTTCCTAAAGACAAAACCCTACCCATTTGCTGTTCTCCATAGTCAGCCGCACCAACACCCAACATTTCTCCTTCTTCTGCAACCCCAAAACAAAAATCAAAAGTGAAGAAAGAAGAATCAAGTGACGATGATTTTTCTTCAAAAAATTCCACCAAATCCACTCCTAAACCAACCAAACCCAAAAAAGAGGACAACAAGTTTTGTATTCTCTCTTCCAAAAAAATAATTCTGGGTTGTTGTAATTTTAATAATTTGTTATTCTATTTTAATTTTCTTTGGGTTTGTAGCAAAAAATTAAGAAGATAAAAAAAGAGGAGAAGGTGAAGGTTGATGCGAAGAAGAGAGAGAAAAAGATGTATGATTTTCCTGGTCAGAAACGCGACCCTCCTGAACAAGTATGCTATATTTTTTAAAATTTTAATTAGTATTATTTTTGCTAATTATTTAGTTAGCTTTTAAATTTCCACTGTCGTCCAAGAGCATAAGTTCTAGGTTAGTGTTGAATTTTTAATTTTTAATTTCCACTGCACCCTTGTAAAAATGAAATAGGTTTTAATTTTTAGTGTTGAATTTCTATTTTTAATTTTGTGAATTGAGAAGGACTCGCATTCTTTGTATCGAATGAGTAATGACTGTTGTTTTTAATTTTTTAATTCTGAATTTCTTTTTAACTTTTTTTTTTATTAAGAAAAAATACCCCTAAAAAGCAAAACAGGTCCAGACCTGGATCGGACCGGGAAAAGCAGGTCCGGTCCAGGTCCACGCAAATACATTAAACCGATCCACCGGTCCAGCCAGTTTCGGTCCGGCCCGGTTCTGGACCGGTGTGCAACCCTAGTGGCAGCGGGGTTGGGGAGTGGTTTCTGGGTGGGGGAGGAATGAGGATTGGGGCAGGGGTTGGGCTTTTACCTCAGGTGGGTGCAGGGTGAGGAAGGAGGGAGAAAGAGTAAAGTGAACATATTATTATTTGACACGTGTCCTTTTTACCTGTTGAATAAGTTGCATCCGGTTTTTACCCATTCAAAGAAATTTTTGTTAAAGGTTGCATTATTCAAGAATAATGGAAAGGTTAGTCTATTCGTTGCGAATGGCCGAAAGGTTGCATTATTAAAATAAAAAAATCCTTATAATAATAATACAGCGAACATATATTTACAGTACAATGAACTGATGTATCGTATTTTTATATAGGTTTTAAGTGCATTTAGGTTGCATTATAGGAGCATTTAGAGGCTTTATAGTTCATAATTGTATACGATTACTTAATTTGCGAAATATTACTCCTTTTGTGTGTTTTTGGTATTCTTTGATGAATTTCAGGTATTGAAAACATAATTGGAGTGTTATTGGACAAACTTGAGTACTTAGGAGCAATTGGAAGCAGGCTACATTGATAAGGATCATTTTGGATGCATTTGAGTGCAAATTGGAGCTGAATTGGAGTTGGAATTCATTGAAAGAATTGTGGAAATCGAGTCATGTTAACTCTTTTGTCTATAACTTTTGACTCGATGCTGATATTGGGTTGATTCCTGCGGTATTGGAAAGTAGGCTTGAAGAGCTTTCCAACGATAGGTTGCACGGCCCAAGGCGAGTTGTATTTTGAGAGATATGGGCTTCGCAAGTTGGCCCAGTCTCCCAGGAACTTCTTACGCGCACGCGGTTTTGATAATTTCGGCCATTTAATGATTTATTTGGTTTCCTTATCTTGTAATTTGGTTTCCTACTAGTATAAGGAGTAGGGATGGCAACGGGTCGGATCTGGACTGGGTTCAGATGGACCCAGATCCAGATCCGTTTTCAGACCCTGGATCCAGATCCAACGGGTCTGAAAATGTTGGACCCGGATCCAGATCCGGGTCCTAAATGGATCTATTTGTTTTTACATTATTTGGCCTACTTTAACACAAAATTAAGCAACTAAACCACAAATTCTACAAACATTAAGCATATAAACCACAAAATCAATCACGAAATTCAACAACAGTTGGACGAATTCAATTGAAAAAATTCTGCAACAAAATTCGTAATATTTAAAGCAAATCTGAAACTGTAAATGAACAAAATTCACATCTTCTGGCGTGAAAGTTGCGGTGGTGGACGTTGTGGCTGGTGGTGTTGTGTCGAGGGAAGTCGCGGTCGTTGGTATTGGCTGCTCGCCGGTGGTCGTGCGAGAGAAGGAAAGAGAACGGACAGCCGGTGCCGTAAGGCGTCGGGCGCTGGCCGGTGGTCTTGCTGGGCAGTACAGTGAAGCGGCGAAGAGAAGGTGCGCCGTAGAACTCGTGCAGTCCATGGAGAAAGGTGGTTGGAACTCGGCGAAGAAACTCAGCAGTCCATGGAGAGAGGTGGCCGGAACTCGTGCGCGGGAACCGGTGGCCGGAACTGGTGAAGAAAGGTGGCCAAAACAGGCAGTCAATTTTGTGTGGAGAGAGGGAATGAATGGGAGTTAGGGTTTAGGGATTGAAGGGAGGCTTAGAACATTGGAAGAGAATGAAATGGAGAAGGTCAGAGGCTTAAAGCATTAAAAGTGGAGAGGAGGCCCAGCCCAACTTGGTTTTAAAAAAACGGATATGCGGATCCGGGCCTGGGTCCACTTAACAGATCCGGACCCGGGAGCTGATTAGTGGACCCAACGGGTCCAAAATTTTAGGGTCCGGGACCACGGATCCGGGGCGGGTCCAATATCCATTGCCATCCCTGATTAGGAGTCATAACTATATATTTTAGGTTTTCTAATTAGAGGAGGACATCTATTACTCACTTTTCGAATATCACGTTATTTTGTTTCTCTAGTTTATGCCCTAGTTTGTTTCTATTGTTACTTTAGAGATTCAAGACTCAAGCTTTCATATTCATCTTAAATTCAATAAGTCTTATTCTCTTCTCTTCTCTTTATTATATTTTAATTATGTTTTCTATTATGTTTATTGCTTTTATTGCCATGATTAGTGAGTAGTTTTTTTTTTTATCTAGGATTGAGTTGAGCCCTAGTATGGATTGATCATGTAAATTATTCTCTAATTCCCATGTTATTGATTTATATGTTTAGGGTTTGATAAGATTGTTGTTATTGTCAATTGTGCATCTTGATTTAGCCCTAGTTTTATATTATCAACGAAAGTTGGAGTTGAGATTATGAATATTTATTTGATGTTAAATTGTTATTTTATTAATTGAGTTCATCAACGAAAGTTGGGTCTTAATTTACATAATCTTGTCATTGATTTGAATTCTTCCATGAAAATAGGTGAGAACTAAAATGGGGAATTATTTGACATTGGTTCTTAATGCTTCTAATTATGTGTGTAAGCCATGAAATAGGAGACATACATGTTAGTTAGGCCTTTTGCTATCACGAAAGTGAGCTCTAGGTATTGAGGAATGACCGAGTCATAAGGGAATGTCAATCTCACCTAAGCTATAATTGAATAATTGGGATGTGAGTTATATTTTGATCAATTCATATTAGTGGTGATGCTTAATCTTAGTGTTTTAATTATCATATTTATTGAGTTTGTCATATTTTGTTATTAGTTTAGATATTAGTTTATAGATTCTCCTTGATATTTGGAATGTGTAGCTATTTCATAGTCTAAAATCAACTAGTGTTTAGTCTTGCACCTCCCTGAGTTCGACCCGTATGTGCTACGACACCGTCTACTTGCGGTATTAAAATAAAACCCTAACATGAACGTTACTTGGTTTTTGCTGCCTTTTTTCCTGATGTCGAACTCATTCATCCTCTTAACTCACTGGGCTCTTTCCTCATTGTGACATCAATTGCAAGGTTGTTTTCGTTTTTTCACAAACCACCATCAAGATCTTCACTATAAAAGAGGGAAAAAATAAGAAATGTAAGTGCAAAATGTAAAAAAATGTTCTCTTTTCTTATCAAATGCATAGATATTTTCTTATGTTGTCGATTTCGTTTTGCAACTCGTTGTGTTCATCTTCATGTACGAAAATTGTGCAAGAAAATGAAGAATTTGAAAAGTTTGATGAGAAAGGTTAGAGAGAAGTTAGAGAGATGTTGGAGGATTTGGGAAGAAGAGAGAGAAGGTCTCTGAAAATTTGTGTGGGAAAATAAAAGTAATGAATTTAAAAAATAGTTTTTATGTTTCCGGTGTTCATTGAAGATCTAATGAAGCTGCGTTTGTATGTTTTGTTGACCTGTGTTTTGATCCGTGCACACCTTCCTCTAAGTACACCCGTGTGCACCATCGACGGATTGCTTTATTTGCTAGCTGCCCAGCAACGAACTCGCTCATTTTGATACAAGTTACAGCCATTTTCCCCACCTAAGGAAACATGGGAAAGAGAGCTTCAAATTCTGGCACGGTAGCAACAACCTCTACTTCTTCACCCGCCATTGACACCCCTACTACAACGCCCAACAGGTATATTGTTCTTCATTCTTCATATTACCCTCAATGTTTCCATTTAGCAAAATATCATTCTTGTTGATGTGGGTTTTGTCTACTTTTCGAAGGAAACTCATATTGAGGATACAAAATTCCACTAGTAAAGTCAGGGATGACGAAGATATTGAGAAAGAAGCAAGACCCAAATCAGCAAAGAGGTCAAAAACTTCTATAAAAAAGAAAATTGATCCCAATAAACCCAAGAAACCACCCACTGCATTCTTCTATTTCTTGTACTCCTCTCTCTCTCTTTTCATTTCTGCTTGTTTTCAATTGTGATGTGTATATATATACTTTTCTAGGTGCATTTATTTCTAGGAGTTCACGATTTTGGGCTTTCTTTTCTTTTCAATTTTGCTTGTGTTTTATGTGATGCCTTTCTTCTCTTTTCTGGGTGTATGTGTTTTTAGGAGTTCATGATTATTTAGGGTTCGTTCTGTTCAATTTATTTTAACTTATATAAGATTGATAAGATAAGATAAGATAAGATAAGATAAGATCAGATAAATAAGATGTTTGACACACTGACACACACAATAAACTATCTTATAAGATAAGATAAGATAATATAAGATAAGACAAAATAAGTTGAACAGAACAGATTAGTCTTGTGGGTTTATGTGGCCAAAATGTGGTAAAATTGACATGTATTATGTTCAAGAAAATAAAATTTGTTCTTGCACAAGGGAGAAGTGCAAGCATATTGTTGGTGGATAGAGTTGGTGATATTGGTTTTCGTCGGCGAGGACCAAAAACTCTCTTTTACAATAAACAAGTATAATGAGTCCAGGGAAAGAGTTTAGTTTAGGTGATCAAATAATTAAGTAAGGGAAACAATAATAATAACAAGGGGTTTAAGTAGATTATAACAAAACAACTAACATATAAACAAGATGAGAAATCAATATGAAAATAACCATAACATACACTATTCATTATCGCATGAACATCCACCAATATTTCCATAATTATCTATAAAATAATCGTGTTCTCCTTATTCTAGTAATACAGACGACTATAAAACCAACTAAAGGATAACAGTGGCAAGTAATCAAAGAAAAACCAAGAACAACACCAAGCATACAAGATAAAGTCACTTATTCAATTTCCCAGAAATAACCAAGATGATCGCACTCTAAATTACTCCCTAGTTTGCTACCAAATGATAAAAGAATAAAACAATCCGATTCTATTCTTAAATCTAGCATTAGATTAATTACACAATCAAACTAGTAACGTTCCTAGCATAATCATGCAAAAACCATTAAACAAGCATAGAAATTAAACCATAATCAAAGGAAATAAATAGAAAGAAAGATCTCACAATAATGCTAAGCTCCATATTAATCTCGTTAAGAACGGTTCAGCTACAATCGGCATAGCATAAGCCAATCCCATAATTAAATCTACAAAAACTAAACTAGAAAATAAAAACTAAAAGAAGACAAAAGAGAGGATGGAGTTTGAAACTCATCCCCTGTGGCCCGCCCCTAGGTCTAAAAACAAAGTTTAGTATTTATACTAAGGCTCAAAAGTTAGCCGTCATTTAAACCGACCTAGGGGTCGCGAGGTGCGATACAGGTCGCACCGTGCGATAAGCTACCGCCTTCGCAACAGCAAGAGCCGGCAAAACCACGCAGGCACCGTGCGAGATTCCTCGCGAGGTGCGAGCAGGCCGTCGCGAGGTGCGAGTAAGCTCGCGAGTCGCAGCGCCGGCCGGGCGGAGAGCTCTGGCGCGCGCCGGGCCGAAGCTTTTGCGGCTGGCCGTGCGAGCCGTGGGCGCTGAGCGCCGGGCTGCGTTGGCTTCTGCGACGGGTGAGCTTGGCCGGGTTGGCGTCGAAGCTGCGCTTGGTTGGTGATGACGCGCTCGCCGGGTTGACGCGAGTGTAGGTGGTCGAAGTTACGCGCATGCTGGTGCTTAGAGCTTCCGATGATTGCCCATTATGCTCCGATGCCAAATCTCCCAAGCTCTCCAAAGACAACTTCAATCAAACATCATTCAAATCCATTTCATCTCAAAGCTCGAATATATGACGTTAATACAAATTATCTCGCAAAGCTCCGAACTTCCGCTAAGGCTAAATAAAACACGAATGTTAACAATTCAATCAAACCCTTACAAAGTGCACCTAAAATACCACAAGAACATCGTATAACTTGAGCGCATCAAATACCCCCACACCCAACTTTACTCGACCTCGAGTAAACTAAATGAGGATCACCAAATGAATCATCACCCAAGCTATCGAAACCAACCTACACTCCCCATCAACTACATCATCATCATCACATCTTAACAAAATACGCTCAAAACCTAAACGTAAGGGATGATGATTCCCCCACACTAGATTCAAGCTCACCAAATATACAAAGACGCACAACAATAATAACCACCACGCCAACAAGTTTAACCAACAACACCAACGAGAATCAAAATGCCACCACGACACACTAAAGTATGCTCCCAAACCTCAAAAGATGACCCTACTACAACAACTAACTTAAAATAGCAAGCCATGGAACAAAGACAAAAAAGGATAAATTCCATGCTTACTCCCAAAAACAATCAACCAAAAGAATGCAAACCAAAATAAATAGATCTTCCAAACAAAGGATGAATTCACTAACCCAACCCAAAACGCTTTAACCTTATGACACCATCTCCGCAAATGAGTTTTCAAAGTGTATAATTCTCTCTTAATCTCTCATTTTGCCTAGGAGCCCTTTCGGGTTTTCATCCTAGCTTCTCACATTTTTTATCTCACCATCTTACCCCTCAATATAAGCCACTTTTTTGCATAAGTTGCCCTTTCGGGTTTCAACCTATCCGGGCCCCCATTTTTGCCTCGAGTCGCCCACCCTCGCGGGTTTTCAACTCAGCGGGTTTCATTTCATCAACATTTTTTTTATTTTTTATTTTTTATTATTTTTTTTTTCATTTTCATTTTTTTTTCAAATTGAAAGTCATATACACAACATAGATACATGAGAATGAGAATACCCTCCCCCTACTTAAACTACACATTGTCCTCAATGTGTCGACAATTAGAAGAAAAGTAAACAAAATGGGGAGAAAATCGAAAATCGGGTAAATCGAAGATCGAATGCTCAAAACTCATGAAAACAATCCGTCAAACTCAAATTTCTTAACAACACCAACTCAAATCTCATAACTCAACTCACAAACCTCTCCCTCGAATCACTCAAACAAATGACAAGCTCAAAAGTTTTCATTTTGAGATTTCACCTAGCTTAAGAGATCGAAAAGATACATTAACAATCTCAATCCTCTAGTGTACCAACTCCTAGCTATCAAGTCCTCCCAACGGATTTTCTTTTGTGGATTTTGGTTCCAAGTGGATGAAGATTGGTTGGATCTTTTAGTGGGTGGGTGGTGGGTGAAAGAAAATTTGTTGTGGTGGTGGAAATTTGATGAAAAATAAAGAAAGAAAGAAAATAAAGGGGTCTCGGGTGCCTCCCGAGAAGCGCCGTTGTTTAAAGTCGTGAGCTCGACTTAATACCTTAAGCTTAATCATTGGGTTGTGCTCCATGTGTGACAATGGTGGTTCCATGTCAATCTCCACTCAAGTACCCGCAAAATTGATTGAGAAGAACTCTTGCAATGCATCGTTAATACCTAGCTTACTACAATATGGTCGAGCATATAACATCGATTATATCCAAACCTAGCATTAAGTCAACAACAAACATCAACTAGTAGTACTCCTAGCTAATTCAAGTCATGACCATTAATATAAATGTTTAAAGCTAGACAATAACCAAGATATAAAGTATGAGTCAATCAACCATTCCCAAGAGAGTTTAAGCAACAAATTCCATGCTTCTGTCCAACATACAAAAGTAAATACATAGAGTTCAATGGAAGATGAAAATTGAAACTAAAAACAAAAAGGAATTCTTTATACGAGTGCAACCAAAAACAAAGACCAAGCAATACCATTCAAAAATCACTCTAAATAAAAACAAGTAACACCGTTTCCCGGCAACGGCGCCAAAATTGGGGCGCGGATGCGTCGTCGTGCACCGCCGCCCCCAAAGATAAAATTCTCCTACTCTCTTTTACAATAAACAAGTATAATGGAAGTAGGGGTCGTATCCACAGGGAAACAGGGACGAGTTTAGTACTTAGCGTGATTCGAAACCTAGATTAAGCCAAGGGCCAGAAACCTAATAATAATAACAAAGGGGGTTTCAAGTAGATTATAACTAAACTACAACTAACTAACATATAAACAAGATGAGAAATCAATATGGAAAGATCTTGAATCCGATTAACATACACTTAATTCATTATCGGTCATTGAACATCCACTCTAATTATTTCCATAATTATCTATTGTCGAAATTAATCTCGTGTTCTCCTTATTCCTAGTTGAATAGCACGATCGCGTGACTATAAAACTCCAACTAAAGGATAACCTAGTCCGATCCGCGTCTAAGTTCAATCCAATAGCAAAATAAACACAGAGAACCAACGCACCGCTAACGTCATACAAGCGATAAACGTTCAACGGTTTATTCAATTTCCCCAAGAAATAACCAAGATGATCACATCTAAATTACTCCCTAGTTTGCTACCAAATGATAAAAGAATAAAACAATCCGATTCTATTCTTAAATCTAGCATTAGATTAATTACACAATCAAACTAGTAACGTTCCTAGCATAATCATCAAAAACCATTGAAAGCAAGCATAGAAATTAAACCATAATCAAAGAAATAAATAGAAAGAAAGATCTCACAATAATGCTAAGCTCCATATTAATCTCGCTAAGAACGGTTCAAGCTACAATCGGCATAGCATAAGCCAATCCCATAATTGAAATCTACAAAAACTAAACTAGAAAATAAAAACTAAAAAGAAGACAACAAGAGAGGGTGGGTTTTGGAAACTCCATCCCCTTGTCCGCCCCTAGGTCTAAAAACAAAGTTTAGTATTTATACTAAGGCTCAAAAGTTAGCCGTCATTTAAACCGACCTAGGGGTCGCGAGGTGCGATACAGGTCGCACCGTGCGATAAGCCACGCCTTCGCAACGAGCCAAGAGCCGGGCCAAAACCACGCAGGTCGCACCGTGCGAGATTCCTCGCGAGGTGCGAGCAGGGCCGTCGCGAGTGCGAGTAAGCTCGCGAGTCGCAGCGCGCGGCGCCGGCGGCGATGAGCTTTGTCGCGGCCAGAGCGCCGGGCGCTGGCTCTTGCGCAGCCCATGCGCCGCCTTGGGCGCTGGGCAGCGCCGGCTTGCGTTGGCTTCTGCGATGGGTGAGCTCGGCCGGGCCGCGGCAAGCGCTTGGTGATACCTCGGCCGTCGGCAGACATTAAGAGCAGACAGCGGTACTAATTAGAGACCAATGTCTTTGAGGTTATAGACTCTATTTTTAGTCATAGGAATTCTAATTCTATTGATATACTCCATAGAGCATGTGATGTGTGATTATTTTGAAAGGTTCAATGATTTACTATTTTTTGCCTTTTGGAATTTACTGGACCGACTCATGCTTAGTAAGAAGTAGTGGATGACCGTCGGTTATTGGATTAAGTGTGAATTGTAGACAATCTATATGATAGGACTAAGATTGCATAACTCTGACCTCTTTGACTGAAGCTACTTTAGAGGCATTGGGGTAATGTTGATGTTGGTAGGTGAGCATTCGATATGGGAAGAGATAAAGCAAATAGTAAAGCATTTTGAAGCTTAAAGATAGCTGAATCTAGTTTTAGATGGTAGCTTGATTGGCTGTTATGATGTAACAGTTGTTCCACATAGGACTATAGGAGAAAAGGATAGAAAAGAACCACCTTATAAGCTTATTGCAATTAGTTTTGGGATGGAACCTCCTTTGGCTTTTAAGAGGTATGAAGTAACCCAGGCCCATTTTCATATAATTTCTGACATTCTCATATGCTTCAAAAACGTTACACAGTTGGCTTGAAAGTTGGAAGGTATGAGTTGGTATAATATCTTTGTGTCGGATAGATGGATTCTGAAACTGAGTTGGGTTTTGAAAGAGTTCATTAATTTATTCTGGTGTAGTTCATGACATATCACTTACAAAACAACAATGTGGTGATCCAGGTTCAATGCAATTTGAAAGAGGGAATGTCTGCATTAACATAGAAATATTGTGGTCAGATGTCATTAAAAATCTAGTGTTTGATTGCCTTAGTTGGTACTTGATGGCTGATAGATGGAGGCTGAAGATGACTATATTACTGATTTAGGCAAATTGCTATGAGAATATGAGACAGTAAGCAGGTTCTCATACTATAAAATCAATGATAGTTATCCATGCAACATTGGATCTCACTGTCAGCCTATACTGTGCTTTTGTCCATTTATTGAAGGAAAATAGGAACCTAGAACATGAATCGGTGATTTACAAAAAATATGAATCTTATAAATGGCCCATTTCACTCCCCACATCTCATTTCCACTTGGAGTTTCAACCCTGTTGGAGGTACTTAAATTATTAGATGTGTCGGCCCTCATGGACCATTCAATATAAAGGGTAGTGCCTAGTGGCGACCTTTACAGTGGCCATCCTCCAGATACCTCTGGCTCTTATCTTATCCATCCTTTTCCGAGCGAGCCATCACCTTTTCTCTCTTCTCTTGCTTTGTCTCTTCTTAGAGGTTGTTTGGTTATTAAAATATATGGGAAGTGGAACTTCCTAGGAAGTAGAATAAGGTAAGGTTGTTTGGTTAGCAAAAATGTAGGAAGTTGTACTTCATGGGAAGTTCTAACTCCCACAAAATGGAGGAAGTTACTTACATAAGGGGGATTAGGTAAGTAGAACTTCCCATAAAAAGTTTTTCTATCCATGATCAACCAAACAACTTTTGCCACTTCTAGGAAATGAAACTTTAAGGGAAAACCGAATTCCTATGAAATATTACTTCCTACATCCAACCAAACAAGCACTTAATTCCCTTGAATCTCTTGCTCTCAGTCTCTTGGCTCTAACTTTGAAATTGTGAAAAAATAACTTATGATTCTGTTGGCATGAAAAACCATACAAAGGGTGAAACTTTTCGTGTGTGTTAAGAATTAAAAGCTCAAAGAATAAAGATGAAGAAATTAAGAGTAAAGAGTAAACCCGGCGTTTATTGGCTTTTGGTTTTCAGAAGTGTTCCTAATAGTGGCTGTAGTATAGTTAGGCACTAGTTTTCTTTGGTGATGCTGTGTATGCAAGCAAGTGCTTGTTCAGGACCTGGAACTGAACTTGCTCAGTCAAATTGTTTGAGATTTAATGTCTGAGTCCTGGATTGAGCTTCTTTCTGAAACCTAGTGGGATTGCATGGCTTCAATAGATATGAATTATATAATTGCATATGGGTGTATTTTTATGTGCTCAGAGTAGCTTAAGTAACATTAAATTTCTTTCCGCAGCTTTAGTCACTATTCTTTCCTCATTATTTTCAAGATCAGTTTTACAATGATGGTGGATGTTTCTGTTCCAAATTGAGATGCAATATTTTTTGAGACGATTGATTTATTACAGAAGTATGCAGTGTATGATGGTGTTTGGCAGGCTAATTTTCTAAAGATTGCTGTTATTCCTTTCTGAGTTGGGCTGTTTCTTTTTCCTCTTTTTCTCTAAACAATCAATATAGGAAAGTAAGAGACGTGGATTATATGACATCCTTCTGACTTGCTCTCTCTTCAGTTTGAAAAGAAAAACAGGAAGATTAAGCTCTGATAAGACCTATCAAAGCTCATTTCACAACTAAAATAAGCTATGAAAAAAATTGAGATATATTGTGGTAAGTTAAGACAAGTTCCCTATAAGTTCATGTAAGCTCATGCAAGTTGTTTTCAGGTGAAAAGAATAATGCCTTAAGAGTCTACATCTTTTGTGAAATTGAGTTTAACATCTTTCATTGGTCTTTTCTATTGCTTTAATGGTGCATGAAGCTTGCTATACTTTTGACTATCGTGAATGTCATATGTGTTTTGCTCATTTATGTGAAGTAAGACTTCCAATCTTTTATTTAGCAGTCCTTTGCTCAGAAAATTTATTTCACTTGCTTTCTTCTGTTTTCCTGTGCTTGTTTTGCTGTCACGTACACTTTGTTCTTTCACCTTAAAAAATAAGTTCAGATTAGTTCCAATTAGCTCAAATAATTACCAATAAGTACCAATAAGTACCAATAATTTCCAATAAGTTCAGAAAAGTATTGGTAAGGGCTACCCAAGTTCAATCCACAACTAAACTAGTTGAGATAAGTTCCAATGAGCCCGTAAGGTCACATTGCTTCCAAAAATTCAGATAAGGGATTTTCAGGAGAAAGAACAAAGCCTTACTGTTGTTTCTGATTTCTTCATCTTTGGTTAACCAAGGTTTTCTGGCAGTTTATCAGAGGTTTTGTATCAGTTAACGTTCAGGACGTAATGGGTGCAGACACTATGTTTCTAAACTTAGGTGACATGTGAAATGGCCTAGAGCAGGTAGTGGCATGTTGTACACTGTAGGCTCATGATTGTAACTGTCTTGTGGGCGTGGAAATTAGGGATACTACATGACGTATGTAATTGCCTGGCTGTGATTAATGTATGGTATTGGGAAGTTTAAGGCAATCTAGTTGCTGTGCATTTCTCACATTAGCATACTGAGATTATTTACCTGACTGTCCTGAATGCAACCATCCCCTTCTAAGTTCTAATAAGTTCCGTGTTAGGAAAAAGAGGTGATTTAATTAGGATACCAATCTTACTTTTCACTCACTGTCTTTAAAGGGAAGACTTTCGAAGAGGATATCAGGAAGAGAATCCGAAGGTCAAGACCATGCGTGATGTATGTAGCTGATAAATTTCATATTAGATTCTATTTTCAGCTCTATGATGCTTTTACTTCTTGTCAAATTCTGTCTGTCACATTGAAATATTTTTATCAACAGATAGGAAAGGCTTGTGGAGAGAAGTGGAAGATCATGACTTATGAGGTATTGATTATTTGTCATAATATTGCTATAGTATTTACATTACTGTCATTTGGCATGCTGAATTCCTGTATAATTTTTTTGGCACTTGTTAGTGTAAGTTCACCCAAGCTTCTCATTCTTATGCTGTAAATGACTTTTTACGCATGTTTACGAATTTCTGATGTTGCAGTTCATGCCAGGAAAAGCTTTTTACCGCTTCTTATTGGTAAATTAAGATTTAATGTAACAAAAAAGTGCATATCTCAGTGGGTGTCAGTAAGAAACACTAAGAACAACAATCCAGTGATGGTCCCACCTAACGCCTAAGGTGTGGTTTCGAGTGCCTAGTGCTTGCAATCTGATTCCCAACATGCAAAGAGGCCTTTAATAGCAACACGAATACATGTAGTTAAAATAAAAGTTAGAAATATATAGGATGAGTTTCATCTATATATAAAATGAACTTCAAGGAAACTTGAGGTCAAGTACAAGATGGCTTAAAAATTAACATTGGATGCAATTAACTAAGATGAACATGAAAATAATTGTTATTGGTGAATTGTGGCTTAGAAGTTCCTGGTGACCACTAACCATTTGTAGTTCGCATATGATTTTGAAATACTCAAACATATGAATGCCATATTGTTATTCTGGTGTCTTCGTTCCTGATATGATCTCCTGGAATAATTCTGTTGTGTTCTATTTCTGGTTGCATGATTTGCATTGTATTGCTTATCTATCTGATATTTGAACTTTTTGAACTGCATTTTTGCTGGTTTCACGGTGATGACTTGTTGCTATAAAGTGAAAGGATAGTCTCATGGCCTTGGAATGGCATCATTGCAATTTATATGGTGTAGTGTTTTGTGCAAAAGGAGGAGAGCTAAGCCCTGCTTTTCTTATTAGCTACATAATTACTATAGTTGATGGTTATCTTAAAGTGCTGATAAAGAGGGAATTCCAACTTCTGGAAGAAAATCTGAATAATCTATACCTATGTTCTGCATTATCTCTCTCTCGTGTATGCAGATCATTTGCCCTGCATTGACACAATATTCTGTCATGACTCATGATTATTGCATTCTTGCAGTAGCAACCACAACTTTACTGTCACATTTTGACCTTTAGGGGTACTTTTGGTGCATTTAAGCCTTTCCAGACGGTCCTCATATGCAGGACTCATATCGCATGGTCATTGATGTGGAAGGTCACCTGCTCTGATACGATGATATGTTATTCTTCCACATAATTTTTCTTTTTGCTTTCGAACTTGCTAATGCTTTCAGCCTCAAGTCAAATTGGGGGGGGGGATAAGGCCGATGAGATCTCATATAAACTATGCCTCAAAAAGTAGAAAACTGTGAGTTGGAAAACAAGTTTCAATTTCTTGGGCTATCTCATGGTGATGCCTAATAAAGGTTATGTTTTCACTGTGGCACATATTCAGGGTCAACTGGTTAAGTTGTTTCTCTTTTGCCTAGAATTTATAATTTTCTTAAATCGAGTTGATTTTTTTTTTTTTTTTTTTTTTTTTTGTGAGGGGAAAAAATGTAGTTGATTCAATCCTTGCTTTTCATCGCTTACTGTGAGCCGTCCTTTTGTCTTGGTTGTCAATGCATGAAATATTTATTGGTCTGTTGGTTTTATCAGGAGAAAGTGAAGTACTATGATATAGCAACTGAAAAACGAGCTGAGTTTGACAGGGCAATGGCAGAATACATCATAAGAAAGGTAAACACTTGCTCAGAAGTCAGATACTACCTCCGTATCAAATTAAATGCAACAGTTTCTAAAAATGGTTGTTTCAAATTAAATGCAACAATCTCCTTCTTTCTATTTTTGGTATGATTTTTACCCCTGAAATTACCAAAATATCCTTATTAAAAAACTAAGACACATATTATACTACCCAAATCAAATTAATTACAAACATAATCAAAATTAATCAACAACCTAAAGTCCTAAACATAACCCCTCTCTCTTCAATACCACCTTCACTCCACCACCCACCACCATTTCTCTCTCCCTCCATGCTCCCATCTCCATGACTCCATCCTCCTGGCGTCTCTCTCTCCTCCATCTTCCATCACCATTTTTCTCTCCTCCACCACCACCACCACCACCACCACCACCATCATCATCACCGACAACGCCGGCCACCATCACATATTTATTTCCACCTCCTCCTCTAATTCCGCAAGTCAACGTCGCAACACTCTCCTCCAAAACCAGCCAGCAACCTATACCTTCTAGCCCAGCGAGACCACCTCTTCTCCTTCTCTTCGTCGCCTCTCTCTTTGTGGTTTTTATTGAAGCAATTGCGGGTTTATGTCTGGACGGATTGTAAGAAACCTACTGTACATACCCTTGCCTGAGATTATGATGTTGTTATCACAACCTTTAGCCGGCTTTAAAGGGTCGAGTTTAACCATGAAAGTTCCAGATCTGGAGCTTTCATGGTCGAGTTCTGCCGGAGAAAGTTGCTGAAAAAAAGCGGGAATAAAGTTGCCGGAACATTGATGCTGGAGTGGAGGCTGCAATGGTGTTGGTGTTGGAGTTGGCATTGAAGGGGCACAAGGGTTGAAGGGGGTTGGCAAAGGGGGTTGGCAGCAGGTACGTTTATGGCTTTCGGCGGTGGTGGTGGTAGGATGTGGCTGTAGTGGTGGTTAGGTGTTGGTGGGGGCAGCAAGAAGGTGGTGGTAATGGCAGCAAGAGTGGTGGTCGTGGTAGTAGAGTGGTTGTGGCGGTGGTGATGGCAGCAGGAGTGATGGTCGTGGTAGTAGCGTGGTTGTGGTGGTGGTGATGACAGTTTGAGTGGTGGTGTTAAGTAATGACAGTGGTGGTGATGGCCAGCTTTCTCTCTCCACTTAAACATAATCACATGCCCTCACGTGTTTTTAATCCCACCTTAAGAAATTTTGCCTAGGAGTCCGTGTCATCCCATTGTTGCATTTAATTTGATACGGAGGAAGTATAACCTTTTCTGCTCTGCAAATTTTCGAGTTTTGGGAAATTCTGGTATCTTTTTGTCTTATTTTGGTCTCGATTTTCCCACAGGAGAATGGCGAAGATGCACAATCTGAAGATTCAGATTCAGAGTTTGATTACTGAATATACAATCATTGAAGGACAAAGTCAGATGATAGGCACAGAACCAGTAAGGTTGTACTGAATCTGTCAGAATGCAGGCGAGGTTGGTAAAATAGAAAGAGAAAAATTGTATATTGACTGATTAGTGGCTAGGTGAAGGTGTGTCTATTAGAATTGTACATCATTTCTGTGCAGATTACTTAATTTCATCTTCAATCATAACACAAACCAATTACATTGCACGTCAGTGCATCTGATTTGTGGTTGGGACATCAATGATGAGTAGTTAATTCATTGCGAGACAGTTCTTTAATTACTCGTTTATGTGATTGAGAGTTTTGAACCATGTTATAGAGTTGATAGTCGAGAGTCGAACATATGGTCCAATTATTAATGGTGGAGTCTTCAAAGAATTGCTTCTCCTATACATTCCCTGAGATTTGGTTCACCATGTTTTGGGCCAAATCTGACTTTTGTAATCAAACTTTTATCATATATGACCCTTTTCTAATTACTAATTCTATCATAATTTAAAGTATGAAAGATAATCTACAAGAGCACAGTTGAAGATAAATTTAAGAATGATTTTTGTAGATGTTCGCCATTCTTTGTGTTCATATGGAGTACTGGAGTAGCACACAATGTCATGTGGTTAAATTACTTGCAAGCTAATGAAAGCGAACTGCTAAACTTACGGAGGTTAATTTATTTTGGCAAATATGAGGGTGAGACGATCTTAAAATAACTTGTTATATAATTGGCTGATTTTTTCTATTTTGGAGGTGACTTTTTTGGGAGATAATTTTGATGTCTGACATCAAGGTATCTTGAGACGGTTTGATCTTAACATTTCTTAATTTGCTACACTGACTCTGTGCATTCAATCTTTTTCTTGCTAAGCCTCATGCATATTACATAGGGAGCTTGATTTTAATCCTCTTCGCATTGATCAAAAACCTGCGTCTGATATTCATACACCCTCTTTTATCACCTGGACTAATAGTGAAAACCATTTCTAGCATTTTTGGTCTTTTGGAGCATGAAACGGGAGATATGGGTTTTCTCTTCTAGACCTGTACTAAATGCATACGTTTGAACGTTTCTACATATGACCTAGGCTATGACACTTTTTTGGCCTCCCTTTTATTCTCTATCACGCCGATGATATAGCAGTCACAGCCACCTAAGAGTTTTCCCTTGATCCATATTGGCTTGTTTCTGAGAAATGGCGAGCGCATCAGCAAGGCTTCGAACCTCAGCAATCATCGCCACTACATCATTAAGCTTGTTAACTGCAGAGCCAACACCCTGTTTTTTGAAGAGCAAAATGGAACCCATCATTTAAAGATATGCTATGATAAAAGTAGTTTTAATGATATGATTAAACGAGACATAAAAACTCAACCCTTATTCCAAAAAGTGAAGATTCATGTTGAATGGAGAAGAACGACTTACAACACCAGCAGCTCCTGCGCTGATAGCCATTGGAGCTGTAACAGCGCTTAAACCTGAAGAACACATAACTGGAATTGTAACTGCTCGGGAGATTGAATATGCAGCTGCTAACGTGGGTGTTGCCTGAAAATGTAGACAGTTTGAGCAATTTACATGTCGTATTATTGGTGATGAAAAATGATGGTTTCTTCCTCGTCACTCATTTATTTTGTTGCACTATTACTCTTAAGTTTAACATGATAGTTTCTACCTTCTCAATCAAACCCAGAACTCCAGGCTTTGAAGGAGTTGAACATTTCCCCCCTTCAGTTTGGATAACATCAACACCTTCGCGTTGCAGGAGCTCTGCTAGCCTACCCTGTTCGTCATCAACATCACAAGAAACAATTGCATTTGAATTTAGAAAGATTGGATTAAAAATGTCAATTTCTGAAATGCATATTGAGTGAAAAGATTTTTCTCAGATAAAAAATATTCTGATGTGAAAATCATCTCATACTTGCATAAACTTTGTGGAACAAAAACAACAAACTTCTTTTATTCGAGTATCTTGAAAATTAAACTAATAGAGTATTTTGAGAGAACTAAACACATAAAATAGTTGTAGATTATCAACCTGCTCAGGGAGGCTTAGGGTGTGAGGCACAGTGACTGACAGAGTAATATCTGGGAGGATCTGTTTTGTTTCCCTTGTCAACTTCAAAATCTGCATTTATATGATCATAAATCACAGTAAAATTTCTAACATCTATTAGAAAGTTGAGAAAATAATGTATTTTCTTACAGATATGAGAAATTTATTTTTGATACCTCTTCTGGTGAGAAAAATCTGCCCATCTCATAGAATGAGTCGTAATTTCCGATTTCCACCTGCAACAACCATCAGGATTTGCTTGTTCAGAAAAGAAAATCTATAAGAACATCCTCAAAAGGTTGAAGGGTGCCCGTCGTTGGGGTAAAAGAAGTCATTTCGCCTTTCGCTTTTACTTATCACAGTTTTTCCTCAGGATTGAGTCATTGAACAGCATAAATCAATGAATTTCTCCAGGGAACCTATATTACTATTCTGATTGTTCACTGAGAAAAAAGTAGAAACAATACATCGGCTGAGATTTTGCATGGATAATAAAGTAAACTGACCATAGTTGCACCAGCTTGTACGGCAGCTAAGAATGCTGAGGGATCCACAGATGAAACACACACCTGCATAAATGCAGCTACCAATATATCAATATGCAAATTTTTGTATTAGACAGTGTGATCGTTAAACAATGTTTCAGTTACTAAAATAAACATTAGAAGTGAGGCAAAATACATAAAAAGTTACCAGGTGTTAGAAAGAGGTAATGATTTACATATTTTACTCAACTTCGAATGCTGTTCACGTAACTCATACTACGTTTGAACATTAGACTGTTTGATACAAGATCTTTGATTGTTAATATCAACTTAACGAACAGAGTATCTGATGTTTTTGCGATTAGGCGGCTATGAATTACCGGAAGGGATGTCAAGCTGATAGCAAGTTTCACCAACTCAGGATCACAGGCGATATCAACATGAGTTGCTCCTCCCTGCATGTGTATTAACAAGTTACTTAAAACTTAGTTCTACAAACTTGGTTCAATATGATGGATAATTGTCCTAATTAACTGACTTTATTCGATTACCTTGTCCGCAGCAGTTACAACAGAAGCCACATTGTTCCTGTCCAAATTCTGCAAACCCGAAATAATCTGCACACACACAAAAAAATTATGCATAATAATTTTCTAGGCCGAGTCATTATAATTAGCACGCACGTAGTACCAAACATGTTTTAAGACAACTCTATTGCTTTAACCTTTAAACAATGAATCTGAAATACATATGGTATAAGCAAATGTACGTCTGAATTTCATTTTCAGTTTCTTCACACACATGTACGAATATATTTTGGTACAACTGAAAAAAGCAAGTAAAAGTTATGTAGAAACGAGAGAGATTATGAAGTGCACCTTGAGAGCTCGTTGGTGGCGAAAATCCTTCAAGACGGCTTCTTTGGTAGAGGAGAGAAGTGCTCTAGTAGTAGTAGTAGTAGTAGTACGAGTTAGAGAAATACGAGGCTTGGTGGTAGGAGCAGTGTAGAGAGGATTGTGAGTAGGTTTCAAGAGGAGGTGGTTTTGAGAAGGAGAAGAAAGGAGGGACATTGTCATTGTCATCTCTTTGGTGTTGGGTTTACAGGATAGAGAAAGAGGTGGTGGAAGAAGAGGTGTAAGAGATAAGGAAATGTCTTGGCTGCTTTCAATTACTTGTGCTACTAATTATATGAAATATCTACCTTAGGTTGATACTCCCTCTGTTTTGTTTTATCATTCTCACTTTCCTGTACGCATCTCTCAATGCACCTCTTTGAACTTAAATATCTATTATTATATATTAGTACAAATTATAACGATTGAATATTAATAATGTACTAATTGAGACGAATCAAACAAGACCCCACATAACTATATTTTTTCTTATAAATTCAAAAAAATTGAGAAGATTCTCTCTAAGTATGAATAGTGCCAAGAGTCCAAGTGAGAAAGATAAAAAAATAAAAAATAAAGGAAGTACTTGATAGCGGTTGAAAATATAATACCTTGCCTTCTTTTTCAAAGATCTTGCCCGGGCATTTACGAATTATGAATATAAGTATCATTATATATATGATGATGCTAGGTTTAAAACTGCTAAGGCTCAATTTATTTTATCTGAGTTTTACTGAATTGAAGTTATATTAATTATATTATTGATCAATTAAACTTATATGTACTGATGCTCTGTAGTTTTATCTCATAAACCAATTCTTTTTTTATATTTATCATTTTATATGTACAAATTATGAATAAATCAAAATTAGTGGACATTCCTCAAATCAATGAGGTCAAAATGTTTCAGAACATATAAAAAAAGAAAAACTGTACATATTAATTAATTTGGAACAAAAGGAATAGTTAACTTAAATAATTGCCCCAACTAATACTAGCGCACATAGTTGAAAATTTATAAGGAAAAATTGTCAAGAATAAGCCAAACTTTGGGTGGTCTGCTTATTAAATCAGACTTTAGATTAGCCCTGAATAAGTAAAGCTTATGAGGGTATTACCTATAACTTCGCTTTAATACTTGTGCCCAAAAAAATTACGAAGTCTATTTACGGATGGAGGGTGTATCACTTAAAACTTTAATAGTGTATAATCATGTCCCTTTCTCTCTGTCAATTTGGTAAGAATCTAATTTTTTATAAGAAAAAGATATATATTAAAAATACGAAAAACCACATTTTTTTTTATTCTAATAATGTGATGTGTTTTCCAAATATGGTGTCCAAGGGTGACTTATCTTGAATCTCATCGAGTTGTAATCCTTGATATACATGTTAACATGACCTTATTATTAGATATTACCACATTGGTTGACACTAATTATGGCACATGCACAACAATGCTAAGAAGTATAATTACCATTCAAGTTTCTGTATCAAAACAAAGAGAAAAACATAAATTACCTATTAAGTTAATGGAACTAGTTTACAAAATGATCCCATTCAGATCAATCTCCTATTCTCTAATCATCTTTCCCTATAATTTTGATTTCATATATTCACTCTTAATACAATTATATTGCCATAAAATTGGGGAAAATGAGTCATAATTTCACCCGTAAACAAAATGAAATTTGTTATGCACAGGTAGTTAATCCTACCCATCTTTGGGGAACAAATGTTTCCCCTCTTAAAGATCCTGTTCCACAACTAATATTACAAATGGCTTTAGCCATAGGCGTCAATCATGGCCTCCTCCTTGTGTTTCAACGTTTTGGTCAACCTCGATTTGTGTCGGATATCATGGTAAGGGACTTTTTCTTCTTTATTTAGGATAATGTATGAGAAACCATCGTCTTTTAAATGTCAATTTTTGTAAAAAATCATATTTTGAAAAAAAGTTGACACGAAATTATCTTGTGTAAGTTTTATTTTTGCCAGATAAAACTAGTTGCTAGATTCCGGCCATTGACTTATATTTTAAGGCGTTGAAATCGCATGCATATCTCACGTGACCCACTTAACCCCCTAATCTCTTTCCTTTTCCTCCCAGATTTTTCGAGATGAAGAGGTTTAGAGATGCGAAAGAGAGGAGAGAGAATGAAAATGGAGAGTGATATGGGAGGAATAGAATAGAAATTCGCGGGTTAAATTGGTCACATGATATGTGCATGCGAGCCAATGCTTGAAAAAGGAAGTCTATGGGCGGAAGTACGGAACCGACGATAAGTTTCACCTAAAAAAAATTCTCATAAAAGGTGATTTCGTGCCAATTTTTTTTATGAGGTGATTTTTGTGACATATAAAGCTAGATGGTTTCTAAAATTTTTTTCTTTTACTTATAAGATTCTTCTACCTACTGATTTACTAGAGAAGATATTTGATTAAGATACACTAATCGATCTTTTTAGCTATAGTAATGTGTAGTAAAATAAAAAAAAAGTTTTAATGATATCGAACATTAGTCTTTCGAATAAACATGATTTGCATAATATTCATTGATTGTCAATGTTAAATATATATCTTGTCCACAAATTCTTGGCTCCACCACCACGTCGTTTGTAAAAAACTCAAATGACATGATATAAATGACAAAATGAGATGAGATCATGTCATTATTTGTATAGTCCATGCCATTCTTATTGAAGCGTATGTCATTAAGCATGTTACATGCACAATAAGTTATGGTGTAACATGTTATACCCAAGACGCACTCTATCTTAGCTTGTCTCTTCGACTAATTGCCTATAAGTTTGCATTCTTTTATTATTTTAATCATGTAAAAAGTAAAATATTATTCGAGGAAGAGTATTCTCGAAATTCGAAAGGTAAACCAGTGAAAGAAAAACTACATACTGACAATAGACAATTATGAGAAATTCAAAGCAATACCAAAAACTTAATAATGAAATTATTGTAACATAATCTTTAAACTCATGAGCTCAGAGAACGCTTGAGATTCGGTTCAAGGTTGAGTGCAAATAGTACGAATCGAGCCAAATAACTCTAAGTTCGTGCTCGATTCGACTCGTTAATACTCCTATATACAGATAAAGTAATCTTTATCTAAAAAGTTGTGGCCTTCAATGGTCAACATTGAAAAAGTCTGGTCAACAGTATAAAGTTGTTTGTTAGGCAAAAAGTATTTTCTCTAAAATGTTGAACACTTTTCCTAAAAAAAAAAATTGTTGAACACTAAAATTTTGCATGTAAATATTAGTAAATAGAGATAGTAAAAGTATGAGAAGATTGTTAGACGATAGGAGAGGAAGCAAAATAAATTGTACATTTTCTAAAAACTACTAGTACTTGTGTACTTCAATTCTATGGTTAAGAGAGACTAGTAATTTTCGAGAATTCAACTTCCCACGTAAACATGCTTTTAATTACTATAGAGCACTTATTTATGAGATATTCTTGGCGTCTCACTGTTGGAGTCCATTTTGGACTCCAACAGGGGTATTTTAGTAATTTTATAAGCTCGAGGTATCAAAGTAAAGTGTAAACTGGTACCAAAACGCACTCAAATTAACTTTGGTATTACCAAGTAAGAGTCACTTTGGTACCAAGTTAAGAGTAACTTTGGTATTCTATTTCGGTACCAACTTTACAGTGATTTAGTACTAACTTACATTTACATTGGCACTCAAACCTATGAAATTACTTTGGTACCATTGTTAAAGTCCATTTTGGACTCCAAAATGGACTCCAACAATAAAATGCCAATCCAACCTCCATGTTTATTATATCTAGGTGCAAAATTTATGCAAGTACAGTTCAACAATTCATGAGCTTTACTCTATATTTTCATTCAAGCCTAGTGCATGTTACTGTCACTAATTGCGTTTCTTTTCATTCTTTTTGTGACAGACTGCCTTGGTACTTAGTCCATCACTTTGGAGTAGTATCCATTATAATCTCAAAGAAATGTTATTACCAGCAAAATCTTTGACGATCCTTGAGACACTAGCAAACTTGGGGCTTCTTTATGCCATATTTATCCAAGCTTTACAAGCAGAACCTACTCCAATTTCTCATACTAGAGCTAAGATGTTATTCCTATCTTTCTTTGTATTCGTCTTGCCTTTCGTTCTTGGATGTGCCTTATACATAGCATTCGAACGATTCATTATGGAAGAGGCAACAAAATCTGATAATGCTATTGGAATTATAAGCATCTATTGGGGGACTACCATAACAGCCACTGGATTCGCAACCTTAGCTCCTATCTTAGCCAAGCTTAAGCTATTGTGCACGCGAGTTGGACAAGAAGCATTGTTTGTAGGCTTGTTCAACAGCTTCTGCACATGGGGTCTAATCAATATTACCTTAGCCATCTCCACTTCTCCCAATGATCATAACAGAATAAACATTGCAGCAACAAGTTATGTCCTACTTTTTATGGTCCTTTACATGGGTCTATGTTGTATAGTGATTAAAACTACCATGTCAAAGATTGCGACGAATGTGCCTGAAGGTGAAATGTATAGCAATTTCATGGTGCAAATGATCTTATTTTTTGTCTTGGCGTGTGGGGTTCTTACAGATTATGTTGGTTCTCATTTCATCTTTGGTGCGTATATACTAGGGAGAAGTATCCCCCCAGGAATTCTGACGAAAACAATAATAGAAAAGATGGAAGATTGTGTTGATAGTGTTCTGATGCCACTGTATTTTATGGTGATAGGAATTAAAGTAGATATAATGAGTCTCGTACTAAACTTTAAATACATATGGGTGATCATATTGGCTGTTGCAACTAAGGTTTTATGCACTCTTCTGGTTGGAGTCTTCTGCAAAGTACCTCTTGGTGACGGCTTGCCTTTAGGAGTTCTCTTAAGTTCCAAGGGGATCTTACCATTGGTGCTCCTTAATATTGGACGTGAACGAGGGGTAATTGTATATAAATTTTTAATGCTTATTAAAAATATTTATGCTTCTTTTGAGTGCATCTATAGTACATCCGAGTGTATGTATACACGGGTACAACATGTGTTGTACACATGCCATAAGTTATCGCTTATGTGATATACACGTGGTGCATAACACACACGCACTATCACATGAAATTGTTGAGCTGAGTGTGCCTTCCTGTTTACTTGCACAAGGGTGTACAATAGAATTGGCAACCTTATTCTCACATGCTAATGATAAGTTTTGCTCATTTTTTCCAGGTTCTAACAGGAGAATTATTTACCATGTTGTTCTTTGTAATATTATTGTCAACAATTTTAGTTGGACCTATAATGAGCATCAGTTATATACAAATAAAGAAGCCTACCCAATCATATGATGAAAGGAGTATAGAAAGTTCAAAGTTTTCAGAAAAGCTTCGATTAATCACTTGCATCCATAGCTCAAGGAATGTTCCTACCATCATAAATCTTTTAGAAATATCAAACATTACAAACCAACACCCAGCATTAGTACACATTACCCACCTTGTTGAGCTCATAGGTCATGCCTCAGCCATGCTTGTTGAACATAAAACTCAAGATTCTTTCTTAGGCAAGCTTTGTTCCAAGTTATTCTTTGATCGAGCGAGAGCTCAATCTGAGCATGTAATAAAGGCATTCGACGTGTACAAGGATCAACAACATGATATGGCTAAAACTACATTTGAATTTCTTACAATAGTGTCTCCAATCGATACTATGCACGGCGATATATGCAGTCTTGCCGAGGATAAGCAGATATCCCTTATAGTTCTTCCCTTCCATAAGCAACAAGGGGTAGACGGAGCGTTAGAGGACACAAACGTGGAATTCGGAGGAGTGAACCAAAATGTGTTGGATATGGCTCCTTGTTCTGTCGCCTTGCTCGTGGATCGAGGATTAAGGATGTTATCTTTATCTTCAACGTCCGAACATTCTCTTGGTGATAGTGGTCGAAGTTGTGAAGATGTTCGCATAGCTATGGTCTATCTAGGTGGCCCTGATGACCGCGAAGCTTTGAGTTATGCTTGGAGGATGGTTGGCCATTCATATGTCAATCTCACAGTAATTCGATTTCTCGAAGGCGATCATGTTATGAATGTTATTGATCTCCCAATTGACTATGAAAAGGAGAAGCAAATGGACAATGAGTTCTTGATGAACTTTCAAGAAGAGACTTGTTATGATGCATCAATATCCTACCTTGAAAATGTGGTTAATAATGGAGAAGAAATTATTGAATCCTTAAGGGATATGAATCTTGATATTAATTTCTACATAGTTGGAAGAGGTCAATCAAGATTTGCTTTGCTAACAATAGGTCTAGTTCAATGGAATGAATGTAAAGAGTTAGGGCCAATAGGAAATGTTTTAGTAACATCTGACTTTACCTGTAATGCATCAGTGCTTATCATACAACAATATGTTGGTGAAGTGAATCAAAAAAGTAATGAGGATAAGTCTAGTGAAGACGATAATGAGTTTATTAGCTCTTAGCAACATTATATTCATGTTTTGGCTTGTTGAAATTATTTAAATATGTTTACTATGATCAATATGTGCTCTTGGATCGAGTTGTTTTGTGAATGTTTCTTTGTGGTACATGAGCTAGATTCTACACGACTTTTTTTTCTTGTGTTAAAAAAAATTAGTGCTAGTTGATGAAAGAGTAAAACTTTTGAACTATATGTTATTTTAGAGGTAAGAAAGTGAAAAAAAACACGGAAATTTGTATGATTGTATGGAATAATAATTTTAGATTTTACTTATTACTTCTTTTGTCCCTCTAAGGTTGCTCCATTGGACTATTTTTACTTTTTTCAAACTTTTTTTCGGGTGCAGTTCGTGAGAGAGAAAATTGGTGGGACAAAAGTAATGTATGTGAGAGTAAATTAGTGGTCTTTCAATGCCATTAATGGTATGGGCCAAATTTAAAGGGACAAATGAAAAAGAAATTGGTGTTATAAAATATAATATGGATGCCCATTATACCCCCGTTAATATATTCGGAATATTCTAGGCTTTTTGTTCTCCAAGCAAATCCCTAACTATTGTATTGTATATATACTCCAGACTATATGGAATAATACACACAACACTATTCTCTCTCTCTTCTCTTCTGTTTATTCATAATACGTTATCAACACCAAATCCTAGCCGACTGAGCGAACGAGAAACCAAAGGAATCATCTGTTAGTGAGGAAGTAAAACTAATGGAGTTTGGAGATTGGTTTACGGAAACAGAGCAAGGATCACATCTTCTCACAAGCCGAATCACATGAACTTATATTTATTTTGGCCTAGCTAAACATGATTATATTTTAAAGTTTGTGAGATAAGCCATAAAAATAGCTATGTGTTGTGTTTTTGCTGTATGTATAGTAATATTATAGGAACATTATTTATTCGAACTATATTCTTACATTCCCTACTCTATGAATTCCTTGAACTACAATATTGAATTACAATTTGATATGAATATATTTATTAACTAAGTCCTAATGTTGCAATATTCACTTGTATATAGTGAACTATGTCGAATCTTACAAAACTTGAATTTGCGGCCCTTGATATTACTGGAAAGAACTATTTGTCTTGGGTGTTAGATGTTGAAATTCACCTAGATGCAAAAGGCCTTGGTGATACAATCAAAGAAGGAAATAAAGCAACAAGTCAATACAAAGCTAAGGCTATGATATTTCTTCGCCATCACCTCCATGAGGGTCTTAAGATTGAGTACTTGACTGTGAAAGATCCATAAGTCCTTTGGAGTAATATAAAGGAAAGGTATGACCACCAGAAAACGGTAATATTACCCAAAGCTCGTTATGACTGGTTACATTTAAGACTACAAGACTTTAAGTTTATAAGTGAATATAACTCAGCTATGTTCAGAATTACTTCACAGTTGAAATTATGTGGAGAGAAAATCACTGATGCAGAAATGCTGGAGAAAACATACACTACCTTTCACGCGAATAATGTTGTCCTGCAGACACAATACCTGTGAAAAGGAATTTAAGAAATATTATGAACTTATATATTGTCTCCTTGTGGCTGAGCAAAATAACGAGCTATTGATGAAAAATTATGAATCACGTCCAACTGGTTCTGCTCCATTCCCTGAAGCGAATGCGACATCCCATAATGGGAAATAAAAATATCATGCCAACAATAGTGGTCGAGGAAGTGGACGTGGACACGGATATGGTCGAGGACGTGGACGTGGATACGTATATGGTCGAGCTCGAGGCCGAGGTGATTCTTTCAAGAATTCATATTCCCACCAGAAGATGGACAATAAAGATGATAACAAACAAGAGAAAGATAAAAATGAGAATGTGACCAATGTATGTTACGGACGTGGAGGAAAAGGTCATTGGTCTCATATGTGTCGTACACCAAAACATTTGGTTGACCTCTATCAACAATCATTGAAGCAAAAGGGAAAGAAAGTAGAAACAAATCATGTGTACGAAGATGGCGAATGTGACTTTGATTGTGGCAGTACAACTCACCTGGAACTTGCTGATTTCTTCACGACCCCTGAAATTACTAGAAAAAAAGAAAAGAGAAAAAGAAATACTTCGTCGCCCGAAAGGGTCTTTTTTTATTCCCACGGCCTGGCCTGATCAGTACCTCGCCAAGGGAATAATTATTCCTTAGGTTCGATTATGGTCATTTAAAGAATAAAACTTTGTTTTTGGTTATTAAGTTATTACTATGGTTTTTTTTCTTGGATTCTGTTATTTTATTTGTTATAACTATGACTTTATATGACATTGTTAAATTTCGGTTATTAAGTTATTCTTATATATTATTGTTATTTCATTTATTTGAAGAATATGAATACCCCTCAAGTTCAGTTAGCAATGAATGGTGAAGATTTATGCCTAGCAGACAGTTCAACTACTCATACCATACTAAAAAGCAAGAGATATTTCTCTTATTTGACAATGAAAGAAACTAGTGTGAGTACTATATCAGGTAGTACAAAGATAATTGAAGGCTCTGGAAGAGCAAATATATTATTGCCTATGGGAACGAAATTTGAAATCATTGATGCATTATACTCTCCCGAGTCTCAAAGAAATTTATTAAGCTTTAAAGATATTTGCCATAATGGGTATCATGTTGAGACAATAAGTGAAGGAAATGTTGAATACCTTCATATCACGAGTATTACCCAAGGCACTAAGCATATTTTGGACAAATTACCTGCATTTTCCACTGGTTTGTACTACACTAAAATCAATACTACCTCCGTCCCAGTATAGTCTGAACACTTTCCTTTTATGTTTGTCCCAAATTAGTTTGAACACTTCCATTCTTGGCATGGTCCTACCATTAATATATTATTTCTTTTACACATCTTTGGCCCACACTCTACCTTTTATCAATAAAAAGTTACCCAACTTTCTCTCTCCTCTAATAAAAAATAACCCACCAACTCCTATCACATCTACTTTTTAAATAAAATAACATTTGATAACTACACCACAACTTATCACCTTAAACTACGTGTCCCAAAAAGTGTTCAGATCTTTTTGGGACGGAGGGAGTACAATTGAAACATATGCCATAGTAAACCAGAAGTTTACAGATAATTTCACTATTTGGCATGACCAGTTGGACCACCCCGGTTCAATAATGATGTGGAAAATAATTGAAAATTCATGTGGACATTCATTGAAGAACTAGAAGATTCTTCCTAATGATTTCTCATGTGCTGCTTGCTCACAAGGCAAGTTGATAATACGACCTTCACCAACCAAAATAGATTTTGAATCTATTAATTTTTTGGAACGTTTACAGGGAGATATTTATGGGCCAATTCACCCACCATACGGAACATTTAGATATTTTATGGTTTTAATTGACGCATCGAGTATATGGTCACATGCATCCTTGTTATCAACTCGCAACCTGGAGTTCGCGAGACTACTTGCTCAGTTGATTAGATTACGAGCATATTTTCCAGATTTCCCTATGAAGGCAATCCATCTTGATAATGCTGGTGAATTCACTTCTCAAGCCTTTGATGATTATTGCATGTCCATTGGGTTAAGTGTCGAACATCTTGTAGCACATGTTCGTACACAAAATGGTCTAGCTGAGTCATTAATAAAGCGTCTCCAATTGATTGCCAGACCATTACTTATGAAGTCCAAACTCCTAATCTCTGCTTGGGGACATGCTACATTACATGCATCAGCATTAACTCGCATCAGGCCAACGAGTGATAAAAAGTTCTCCCCATAACAATTGGTTTTTGGTCAGGAACCAAATATTTCCCATCTAAAAGTTTTTGGACGTGCTGTATATGTTCCAATTGCTCCACCACATCGCTCTAAGATGGGTGCTCAAAGGAGGTTAGGAATATATGTTGGATATGAATCTCCATCAATAATTAAATATTTAGAGCCATCCAAGGGAATCTATTTAAGGCTCGATTTGCAGAATGTCATTTTAATGAGTCAGTTTTTCCAACATTAGGGGGAAAAAATAAACAGATGGAGAAGGAAATCAGTTGGAATGAATTATCATTGTCTCATCTTGATCCTCGTACTAAACAATGTGAATTAGAAGTCCAAAAGATAATTCATTTACAAAGCTTAGCAAATCAATTGTTGGACGCGTTTACGACCCAAATAGAGTAACCAAATGGCATATACCAGCTGTAAATGCTCCAATTAAAATTGATGTCCCAGAAGGAAAATATCAAACTGCTAGTGAGTCTACAGCACGCCTAAAGCGTGGTATACCTATTGGTTCTAAAAATAAGAATCCTCGGAAAAGAAAAGGAGCAGGAATTGACAATGGCCAGACCGAGGAAGCAAAGAGTTTTGAAGGATCTCCAGGAGAGACTTTAGACATGGCAAAGGAAGAAATTCAGGTACCTGACAATGGAGAGATCTCAACTGATTATGTCATTTCTTAATAAAATAGAACCGAAATCAAATTGACGTCGATGAAATTTTTGCATGCAATGTAGCAGTTGATGTTATGGAAGAAAATGAGGATCATGAACCAAAGTCTATTGAAGAGTGTGCACAAAGCGATGATTGGCCAAAATGGAAGAAAGCAATTGATGCAGAATTAAAATCTCTTGCAAATAGAGAAGTATTTGGACTAACACCTAAAGGTGTAAAACCAGTGGGACATAAATGGGTCTTTGTGCGAAAGAAGAATGAAGATGGTGAAATTGTGAGATACAAAGCACGTTTAGTTGCACGAGGATTCTCACAAAGACCTGGAATTGATTATGAAGAAACATACTCTCTTGTGGTGGATGCAACTACTTTCAGATTTCTTATCAGTCTGACAATAAGAGAAGGACTTGATTTACGTTTAAGGGATGTAGTCACAACCTACTTATATGGGCCAGTGGACAATGACATTTATATGAAAGTCCCAGAAGGATTTAAATTGCAAGAAGCAACAAATTCTAGTTCTCGAGAACACAACTGCATAAAATAAAACAAATCTCTTTATGGATTGAAACAATCAGGGCGTATGTGGTATAATCGCCTCAGTGAGTACTTGTTAAGTGAAGGCTATAAGAATGACCTTATCAGTCCATGCATTTTTATAAAGAGATTTGGGGCAGGATTTGTAATAATTGCAGTGTATGTTGATGATTTAAATATTATTGGGACCCCTGAAGACATTTCACATACAGTGGAATATTTGAAGAAAGAATTTGAGATGAAAGATCTTGGAAAGACAAAATTTTGCTTGGGGCTACAAATTAAGCACCTAAAGAATGGAATCCTTGTGCATCAAACAACATATACAGAAAAGGTGTTAAAAAGGTTTTATTTGGATCAAGCAAATTTGTTGAGTAGCCCAATGGTTGTAAGATCACTTGATGTTGATAAAGACCCATTCCGTCCTCGAGAAATCAATAAAGAAGTCGATCCTTGGTCCTGAAATACCATACTTAAGTGCAATAGGGGCATTGATGTACCTTGCTAGTCATACGAGACCTGACATATCATTTTCTATGAACTTGTTAGCAAGGTTTAGCTCATGTCCAACTCGAAGGCATTGGAATGGGATAAAACATGTACTTCGTTACCTCCACGGAACGAAAGATATGGGTTTATTCTTTTGGAAAAATTATCAAGAATAAGTTAACCTTTACCCAGTCTTCTTTTATTAAGTTAACCTTTGGATTATCCTGGGATAAGCCATATTTTATATCATTTAAGCATTTAACAAGTCAGATTACTATTTACCTGCTAATCCTGTAAACTAAACCTCTTAACCCCTTCAGTTGACCTCTTGACCGGTTTCTAAATTTTTTTCCCTCCACAACATTTCTCTCTCCTCCTGCAAAAGAACCCCTTTGCATTAACTCTACCTGTCACTTTCAGTTACACCAAAATTCTCTCTCTTCTTGTGGAAACTGAAGAAGAAACGAAACTTGAAGGGCGAAACTTGAAGGGTTTGAAGCTGGGCACGCAGAGATTTCGCAGAGGTAAGTAAATTTTTTTTGTTGAGTTTTTGTGGGTTGATTTCATGTTTAAAATGATGAAACTAGTTTTTTAAGTTGAGTTTTTGTGGGTTGATTTGAATAGGGTTTCAATTGCGTAAATTGGGGTTTCAATTGCTCAATATAGGGTTTCATTGTGACCAATGTGCTTTGGAATTCAGTAAATAAACTTTGTTTGTGTTTGTGATTGTGATTATGTTGATGATTTACAATGCTTTGATTGTGATTGTTATTGTTTGGGATTATGTTTTAGAATGCTGAGTATGGTGATGATTCTCCATTATTTTTGTGCGCTTAATTGTTGGTTCAAAAAAATTGAGTCTTTTACCTTGATTGTTAGGTGATTATGGCTCCTACTATTTGGGAGAATGTTACACTTAGGTACTGGCATGGTGGAAGGTTTATTGTTGCTAATACAGGGGAGCAGGTATATTTGGGGGGTGAGTAGAAAAACATTTCAAATGTTACCTGATGAGTTGTGTTTTTGGGAAATATTGGACTTTGGCAAAGAAATGTGGCAATTACCCTTCAATTGAGTATGTGTACTATCTAGTTCCAGGGTTGGGTTTATTAGAGGGGCTTAGGAAGGTAGAAGATGATGGTCAAGTTCTTCAAATGGGTGAGATAGCAATGAAACATAGGTCAGTTGACTTGTATGTCCAACATGACAAGAAAGGCCCAATATTTAATTCTTCACCTCAACCCAACTTAGTAACATAACCCAACCAAGAAAAGAGTAGGCCCAATAAACTGACCCCAAAGAGGGCCCCACCTGCTGTTTCAAAGAACCCAGCCCATAAAAGTGAATCCAAAGAGAGCCCTACATGTTGTTGTACAGTCTCCAACAAGGTGTAGCACTAGGTTGAGGGAAGTTCAATTTATGGGCACCTCATCAAACCTGGATAGCTCATTTTTTAAGGACACATCATCCACATCATCCACATCATCCCCATCAAGTACTTATGACTTTGAACAACATGTGGTCCCACCAAAAATCATAAACAAATCTGACCCCTCTTCCAATGCCATTGAGCAGCCTGTGGTCCCACCAGCTGACATAAATACTAGCTTATATTCTCTTCAAACAAACCCTAAGGACTTTGAACCTACTGTTGAAACATAAACACAACAAAAGAGAACCACTGAACCTACTGTTGAAACCCAAACACACCAAGAGAGAACCTCTGAACAGCCTGTTGAAACCCAAACACACCAAGAGACAGCCTCTGAATTCTTATACTCTTATGAATGGATTGACCCAAGGCCTACCAGTCCACTAAATTACAGTGAGTTGTTTAGTCAATCAAGTGAGGAAGAGGGTGATCCTCCTTATGAACCTCAATCTGGGTTTGCTGATGAAAGTGACATAGAAATAGATTAGGAGTTTGTAGTTGATGAAAATGAGGTTGATAAGAATGAGATTCATGAGATACAACTGAAGCTTTTTTTTAAGGAGTGAAAACTACGAAGAGTACCATATTGCTAAGGAGATAGTGAAAACTTGTACCTCTAGACTGTTGTAGATCTCTCAACAACTACGAAGAGAGGCAGCTGAGGGAAAACTTGCATCACAACAGGCCAAGAACAAGCAGCCTGTGAGAATAGATGAAATGGAAGTAGATGGGTTTGAGAGTGAGTATTATGGCACAGAGGATGATGCTAATACACTACAGTTAGTGGTGATGAGTGTGAGGGAGGGAAAAAAACTAGAAGAGGGTTATTAATGGGGCCTGTAACATTTTTTTCTAAGTTTGTGTGGAAGGTTGGGCAGAGGTTTACTATAAGGGAAGATTTCAAGCAAGTAGTGGCTAAGTATGCCATTATGCAAGGAAAAAATGTGAGTTTGACAGTGAGCAATAAAGCTAGGAGGCAAGAATTAGGTGTGAGGTGTTTGAAAGGGTGTATATTTTATTTGTACGCATCTTGGCATTCACATAAATCAATCTTTATTGTGAAAAGGGTGGTAGATGAGCACAAGTGCCAGAGGAATATGAAAAAAAATAAACAGATGAAAACAAAATGGGTGGCAGAGGAGATGTTGGAAGTGTTCAAGGCTAGGCCACATTGGCCAGCCAATGAGATCATAAAGACCATTCAAAGAGCATATAAGGTGCTTGTAGGAAAAGACTTTGCTTACAAAGTCAAATACCATGCCCACAAACTTCTACATGGTTCTATGCAAGAACACTATAAGAAAGTGGGAAGGTACATAGCTGCATTGAAGGAAGCAAGCCCTGCTACTGTGTTAGATCTGGTTGTGGATGGCAGCAAGCAAACAAATCCACCCATATGCCAGAGATTGTTCAACTGCTTTGAAGGTTTAATGAAAGGCTGGAAAGAGGGGTGTAGGAGGATTATATGTGTAGATGCAGCAATTCTGAAGACTTTTTAGGGGGTCAAATAATTTCTGCTATTGGAAGAGACTCCAATGAACAAATGTTTCCCATAGCATGGGCAGTGGTGGAAGGGGAAAACACACTGTCATGGGAATGGTTTTTCATCCATCTTCAGTCTTGTCTTGATCTTGGTGATGGAACTGGATTGGCTATAGTTTCAAATGAGCATCAGGTACCTCTAAACCTTATTATATCAATTTCATCTTGTTTCGAATAAATTTTCATCTTGTTTAGCATACATGCTTAGGACAGTTTCTTTCACACTTGCTTAGGACATTTTACATGCTTATTACAGTTTCTTTCATACTTGCTTAGGACATTTGACATGCTTAGTACAGTTTACATACATGCCTAATACATACTACACTACTATGCTTAGGTACAGTTTACATACATGCTTAGTCTAATATGCTTAAGTAAAGTTTGAGTGCTGTTGCAAAAGTTTAATATACGTTCTCATAAACTATATTAGGCTATTTTGAGTGCTGTTGCAAAAGTGCTGCCTAAGGCTGAACATAGGCATTATGCCAGACATGTGTTTGCACACTGGCACAAGCACTTCAGAGGTGATGAGATAAAGCTACATTTTTGGAAGATAGCAAAGGCATATAGCATGACTGATTTTAATGATGCCTGGGATGAATTGAATGAAGTGAACCCTGCTGCTGCTGCTGCTTCCTTCAAAGCATATAATCCAAAATGCTTTTGTAGAGCCTATATGGACCCTTCTATAAAGTCTGATGCCATTACAAACAATATGGCTGAGACTTTTAACGGGTACATTATTAATGCTAGGACTAATCACTTGCTCTACATGATGGAGGCCATTAGGGTGGCTTTAATGCAAAGGGTATGTAGTAAGAGACAAGAAATGGAGAAGCAAACTACACTGCTGTGCCCTAGAATTCAATCAATGCTTGAAAATGAGAAAGATAAGGCTGCCTTATGTGAAGTAATGCCATCATCAGAGAACATCTTCAATGTGAAGTACTACCTAGATTAGTTGATTGTTGATTTAAACACTAGGTCATGTATTTACAGGAAGTGGGATCTCTTAGGTATTCCTTGTTGTCATGGAGTAGCCTGCATATATTTTCTAAATAGAGAGGCAGAGGATTATGTTCATAAGAGCTACAGGAGAGATGCTTATCTGAAAGCATATGCATACACAATCCCACCTATAGGGGGAGAGAGGCATTGGCCAAGAGTAGAATGCAACTTGGATCCTCCCCCCATAAAAATAGGCACTGGAAGGCCATGAAAGAATAGGATCAAAGATCCATATGAAGATCCAAAGAGGCCAGGAACATTGACCAGACATGGCATAGAGATGACATATAGGTTGTGCAATGAGAAAGGCCATAACAAAAGAACCTGCCCATTGAAAGGTACTGCTCAACCACAAGAACCTCCACCCAAAATGGCAAGAGGCGGGCCAAGAAAGGATGCAACAACCACCAACCCCACCCAAACAGAAAATGGGGCAGGAAGGGGACATTATGTGTCTACTCAACCTACCCAACTAGGGAGGGGTGGGAGAATGATTCTTGGTGGAGTAGGTGCTAGAGGAGCAAAGACAGGAAGGGGTAGTGGTGGTGCTGGGACTTCAAGAGGTGGTGGTGGTGGTGCTGAAACTTCAAGAGGTGGTGGTGGTGCTGCTGGAACTTCAAGAGGGGCCAGAGGAAGAGGGAGGGGAAGAGGTGCAAATTAGGTATGACTTGTTCTTAGGTTGATTTTTTTTGTTCAAGTTTCACTTAACTTGTTCTCAGGCTGGTTTTTTTAACTACCATGTGCACAGGTGCCTATTGGAGTTGGTGTGCTTATAAGAGATGATGGCACATCCATGTTTGTTAGTTCAACCAGAGGAAGGGGCAGAGGGAGGGGAAGGGGAAGCACACAAGCACCAACACAATCATGCCAAGCTTCAACTGTTGTGAACCCTACTCAGTAGGATGAATTGTAGGCTCTTTAATTTGGAAACAAAATATGTGGTTAGGTCATGTAATTTTTGAACATCTTTGATGATGAAAGATGTTATCTGAATTGCTGAATTTATGTAGTTGAATCTGATTTTTGGCAAGTTATGCACTTGCATTAATGTTATCAAATTGAATGAAGTTTAAGTTCATGTTGATGTTAATCAACATGTGTTAATTTTGTTCAGATTAGTTGAGTAATTTTGTTCAGATTAGTTGAGTAATTCTCAAATTAATTTACAGGGATATATGTATAGTACACACTATTGGATCCAAAATGATGTTGTTAGTAGATGGGGCAAATCAAAATGCTTACAAGTACACTAAAGTACTAATTGATACAACCAACCCAAAGTACCAACTACTACAACCAACCTATGCATCTATTCTGCCTACTGTAAACTGTATAAAATGACAAACATAACCAATGCAACAAAAAATCCCAAAAACAAATTTTTCAGATTAGTGGTGGATTTCATGACATCCATTTTCAACTGCCACATCTCAGTCTTCAAATCCTTCACCTCCAGCTCCAAATTTCCATTCTTTATCTCTAATTCCTTAATTTTGTCTTCATTGAATTTAAGAATCATCTCCAACTCCGCAATTATGGTATCCTTCTCCATTACCTTATACTGCAAATCCTCAACAACATTGTAGTCATCAATCAACTTGAAAAACTCACACCTTATGTCCTTCAATCATCCAAAAAAGAAAAAAATTAGCTTTGTGCTTCAAACGAATAAATTATGACAATTACAAAAAATTACATCCACAATTACACAAACTCACTGGCCACGATGGGCACCCATAGAACTTTGACTCAACATTTGGACCATTTTTCACAGTTCTGACCACAACTTCATTCCCACACTTGCATTTCACTTTTGGATGTAAAATCCTTGTTGAATTTGAAGAATTAGTTGACCAAGACGAACTATGCCTCTTAGCAGACATGGTGTTCTTAATTTGGGAAAAAATCGAAAAGGAAATAAGGATGAAGAAGAGGTTGAAGATGAAGAAAATAGAGAGGAGAAATAGGGAGAAAAGGAACAGGGAAGGGTTTGGAGGACAAATAGACTAAACCTAAGGAAAAACAATTTTTTAAAAAAATCCAACGGTAAAAAAATACCGGTGTTTACAGGGATTAGCAGGTCACTCCCATGTCTGACTTGTTAAATGCTTAAATGATATCAAAGATGACTTATTCCAGGATAATCCAAAGGTTAACTTAATAAAAGAAGACCGGGTAAAGGTTAACTTATTCTTGACAATTTTTCCTATTCTTTTCTAACCAGCCCAAAGAAGACTTAATTGGTTTTGCAGATGCCGGGTACTTGTCTGATCCCTATAATGCTCGATCACAAATAGGATATGTGTTCACATGTGGTGGTACCACCATTTCTTGGCGTTCCATGAAGCAAACTATTGCAGCCACTTCTTCCAACCATGCAGAGATTTTAGCTAGCCACGAAGCTAGTCGTGAATGTGTATGGTTAAGGTCTATAATTCAACATATACGAGAAGATTGTGGCATATCTACAGGGAAATAAGCTCCATTATGTATGAGGATAATGCAGCATGCATCGCACAGCTCAAGGAAGGATACATCAAGGGTGATAGAACAAAGCACATTTTACCAAAATTCTTCTTCACCCATGAACTGTAGAAGAATGGTGATGTACAAGTTCTACAGATTCGTTCAAGTGAAAATTTGGCAGACCTTTCTACCCAGGTGCTTCCAACTGCTACTTTCAAGAAATTATTTTACCAGATTGGATTGCGTCGTCTCAAAGATCTCAAGTTATGTAATCATGAGGGATGCGTGCTGCACTCTTTTTCCCTTAACCATGGTTTTTTCCACTGGGATTTCCTGGTAAGGTTTTAATGAGGCAACATCTTACGCGCATTAGAAAATATTTTATTTTAAGAGAGAACTTTTAGTTTTGTATAATGGACATCCAAGGGGGAGTGTTATGAAATATAATATGGATGCCCATTATACCCCCATTAATATATTCGGAATATTCTAGTGTTTTTGTTCTCCAAGCAAATCCCTAACTATTATATTGTATATATACCCCGGACTATATGGAATAATACACACAACACTATTCTCTCTCTCTTCTCTTCTGTTTATTCATAATAACTAGTTTAACACCATCGCAAAAATGCACGGCAAGCTAATTGTTTGAGTTTACTTAAAGAAAAGGTTTAACAGTATGTATGTGACATACATAAAACAAACTAAGTCACATATAACTATTACACACGCATTATCGTATAATATGCAAAAAGTAAACAATATGACAACTGTGAGAGACTATATGAACAAATTGAAAGAAAAACTAATTACATAAATTAAAAGTTTTCGTAATACTTATTACACATTCTGAAATACTTCCTTATACACTACATTTGTGGTAACATTTGAGTTCCCACACTCTTTATCACATTAAAATTTTCAATCGTAACTCTTGATACAACAACATAGAATTGTCCATGGCTGAATACTGACCGAGGGAGATATAATCCTACATAGGATAGAAACTGTCCTTGGCTTTTATTTATCGTCATTGCAAAACATACAACCAATGGAAACTGCATTCTCTGAAATTTTATCGGGAACTTTGTTGCGTCTGATGGTGTAAGTGTCATTTTGGGAATGAAAACTTTATCACCCACGTTACTTCCGAACACAACAACAACCTCAATAATGCGATTGGCAAGATGCTTGACGACTAATCTGGTACTTGATCGTATTTAGAAATTCGGTAGAATACATCTCATGAACTCCAAAATTCCCTTCCTCAACGGAAATTGCATCTAAACTCAAATAACTTCTTTCTTCACCTGACAAGCGAGAAAAAACATGCTCATTAACCATGTCGGCAATTTCATTAGTTGGAGCAAGAATAGCTCTTTCCTAGAAATATATTGCTTCCCAAATGTGATTCTCTAGTTTGGGATATGTACTTTCTACTATTACAGAAATAGGGTCATCTCCTCCATCTATCAATGTTTCATGAGGAATTTCTACACCGGCTTCACCATCATTCGGCTCATCAACTTTGCCATCTGCAATGTTCAAAATCCACTTGGAGAACTCCCTAATTTCATCCACATTGGAGCTACCAGAACCTGTTTGCAGGCGCGTATTCTTTGTTAATCTTAGCAAATGACAAAGATCCCATAAGTAAGAACTGTTGATTGTAGAGAACACAATATCTTGTCTGGTTCCTTTGGGAACGACATGCAAAATTTGTCTTAAATCACCGGCGAACACAACAAGCTTTCCACCAAATGGAATATGTTGATTTGCTGTATTCATGCATTGCATAACATCCATTAAGCTTCTATCTAGAGCTTCAAAGCAATATTTATGCATCATAGGAGCCTCATCCCAAATGATCAATTTTGTCCTTATAAGGAGAGCTGTGAGGTCCGATCCTGGCTTAATTACTGAACACGTTGAGTTCTCAGTTACATTTAAGGGAAGTCCAAATCTTGAATGGGCAGTTCTCCCGCGTGGAAGCAACAAAGAGGCTATTCCACTTGACGCAACTAGCAAGAAAATATCCCCTTTACGCCTTAATGCAGCACACAGTAATCTCCACAGGTATGTCTTACCAGTTCCTCCATAACCATATACAAAGAAGACGCCTCCTACACCTCTCGATACTGCAGACCTGATTTCATTATAAATTCCATGCTGTTCAACCTTCAATCCCGAATATAGTTCTTTAAATTCCTTGTCTAGCTGCTCTCTATCATAAGATAGTTCATCAATTATAAGCTTGTTTGGACCACCTGAGATAATCAAATCATCTGGAAATGGCATTTCGGTGAATTTACGTAGAGTGCTACCGTTAGTTTGTAGCTTAGCTTCGATGTCAGCGAGAGATAAGTTCTGCAATTGTTCATCAGTTAGCCGCAATGCTGCAAAAACAGACACATTTGACGTTACTCCCCATGGAAACCATTTCGTAACAATAAATATTTATGAATAAATTTAATAAGGGTAGTGATAAATATGCTAATATACCATTGTCCTTGAGAACTTTTCGTTATCTGAATAGGATATCATCATAGAAGAGGTGCCCAGTCTTTTCCCAAAGAGCCTCGGGTTTTGTCAAACTGCATGACAGTAGCAACATGCAGGAAAGATTACGTAGATATTGTCCTGATTCTCTAAAACTAGCTTCTATTATGGCGTCAACGTACTCCTTATCATCGTCTAATAAACCTCTTGCATAGCATGCTTCTTTAAAAGTCGAATATTGTACACCATCAACAACGCGTATTTCTTCATAAGACGTTGCACCTTTAAAAAAATTCAATAGTGTCCTCAAATAGAACTTTTCACCTGCTCCTGGAGTTACATGATAAATCCTCACAATGCAAAAGCCTTGCTTTCGAGGTGTCCATTCACGTTGATCTGATTGCCATACAAATTTCGTTGGAAACTCAACATAGCTTAATTCTCTAACCTCAGGATATTTTTTATTGCACTTCATCCATGATAGGAACTTTGTTATGTCAATGTTAGGTCTTTGAAGCACCGACTCTAAGTCAGCATCATCAGTGTACATGACACTTTGCTCGTCGGGTAAATGAAAACTTAGCCTCTCCACAGTAGGGATTCTATAATGGATAGTGAACCCAAATATCCTCCACATGGCTTCACACGGGGATATGTACCGACAATCATAATACATCTTGATTTCATCAATTTCCTTAGGATAATCAGAGTTTTGACGATTTTGATATGCTGCTGCCGTGACTCTATTATATCCCTTATTGATATATCTGAACAAATATTTAATAGATCTCGACTGGTTGCACCATTCAACGTTTATATGTGCACGATACTTATACGGCAACTCTGGATTATGCGGGACCACAAATCTATTCTCAAGCATGATATCACCTTTGACAACGGTTGCACCATTATCTCTTCTCCTATAAACAGGATAACCATCTTCATCAACTGTGTTCTCTCATTGAATTTCTTCGGATAATGTTTTGTGCATTTCTTATCCGTAGTACATGGGGAGTTATTGTTCAAAGCACCACATGGACCATGTATCATAAATTCTGAAACTATATCGTACAATTCCGGATTCTTATCTTTATTCGGAAGTTCAGCACAAATAATTTTGTTTATTGCTTCGACATTAGGAAATTTGTCGTCCTGGTGTAAAAACAAAAGTATATGTGCATGTGGCAATCCACGCTTTTGAAACTCCACAGTGTAGACAACTGTAAATCATAATAAGATAACTATTTAGCCAACGTGTGTTAAGATTTTCTTAATAAAATTGTGCAAAATGCACATTTAATATATATATAAATAGGCAGTAACCTTCCAGCTTATTGGCTAATTACCTGCTTTAACTCTGCCAAAAATATTTTTATCCTTAAGATCCTTAACCATTTGATCGAGTGATGAGAGATGGAAGCTGCTGTTGCAAAATTTCATTGTTTATGACCTTCGCAATTTTTGGGTATGGTTAATTCTCCGAAGCAAGACCATGAAAGTTATGAATTTAAGCTCAATGCAACCTTTTCGCCCATGTTAAGGTGGATTGAAGATCCGGTCCAAGAAGAGTCCAAGAATGGCATCCAAGATGAGTCATTAGAGTCTTGATTATTTTTATTAAGTCATTTTTATTTTCAGTAAATAATGATCCGAAATTCCTTAAGAATTTCCGATCAACAAGTAGTAATTGAGTCCTTGTGTTCCAAGTATGCAAGTTGTCATTGAGTTGTAATATTCTCTAGTTTCCTTAATTACATTAGGCGTGTAAAGGGGGGATTTGGGCTGATTTGTTATTTCCTTATTTACTCCTTTATTCTCTCCTAGAATCTAGGGATTATGATGCAAGATGCTAGCTTGTATTTCCTAAAATACTAAAGGCTGATTTTCAGCCCTAGCGTTTAGCTTAGAGGTCAAGTAGTTTCTTGTAGTACTTATAAATACTCATAAGATGATCAATGAAAAAGATATATGCATGTGAGATTAAATACAAATTCTTGTTTCGTGAAATCAATTGTTTCCTTGCAATTATTTCGGCCATTAAGTTTATTTTCAGGAGTGTTTATTTTAATTATCATATCCGGTGACTTAGGACATAATTTCGGACTTCTTTAATTCTTCAAGTTCGTACCTTTGCTCGGATTCTTGGTTGCTCATTCAACTTTTGGACGTGCAATCATATCATCGAGCTTCATCTTAAACACTCGACAAACAATATCTGGTCTATCTTCAGGTCTTAGGCCCCTATTCGATACAAACCATGTTATTTCGGGCCACTTTGGATTACACGTGAATGTTATAAACAAACCTGGATAGCCATACCATATACTATTAGCCATTGCATCTTGATAATTCTCTCTCATGTAGTTGTGTCCTCCAGTAAATGAGGCTGGTATAACTACTCGACTACCCGTCGATGCTCCTTCAGTATGTCCTCGAATTGTTGCACCACGTATGTTCTTAACATTGTATGCCCTAAAACTCTGTTGATTATTACTTACGAATGACAATCTTTCAGCCTCCATCATTGTATAACCGTCAACGCAAAACTGCTGGCATAATTGTCCGGAAAACAAAATGGTGTCGGCCTCTTCTTCACGGTCTTGCATTCGATATGCAAACCACTCTCTCATAGTCAGTCTATCTCGTTTTTTGAAATTGCCAGTAGGTAGACTTTTATCTCTATGGCAAACATCAACTTTGTATCCGTCCTCACCATATGGATGTAATCCCCCGTAAATTTATGAATTTTATAAATATATTTTAATGTATATTTATATATAATTAAGTATATTTTAGTATTTAAACGAAAACAATTTTGTTCAAAGGTTGACTATTTGAAAGTCAAAGGAATTATTTTAATGATTTAAAGAGGTCAAACATTTTAGTTAGTCATACTTTGAAATGTATTCGACTAGCTTAAAACACTTTTTGGGTTGTGAAGATGATTTTTAAATTGGGTATGAGGAACCCAACCACTCAAATCATCAATCATTAAATACTAGTTTTAGCCCAATCACCTTTTCCGATCCTAAGCCCAAAAGGGGGAACTATATAAACCCCCAAAATCCCAAAATTCTCACACACTATTTCTCTCTCCACCTTCTCCCTCATATTTTTCGGCCCTCCTCTTCTTTCCTCTCTCTCTCTTTCCTTTTTCCCTCTATCTTCCTCTTCGGCCTTCGCACCTCCTCGCCATTCGTGGAAACCGCCGACCACCGGCCAGCCAGGACCAGCCCAGCAGACCGACCGCCGCCCTCGGTTGCCGCGCGTCCTCCCTCCTCTTCTTTGTTGGTTATTTCTTCCTCCTCAAGTTTTATTTTGATGCAAAGTTTGTATTTTTAAGGGTTTGTTTTAATATGTTTATGTTTATAAGATATAGTTTGATGATTTAATTATGAATCTAAGATTATATAATTTATGTAATAAAGTACTTAAATTTCAGATTTACTTATTTTGTTTAAAATAGGGTTTTGAGTAATAAAGCATGGATTTTTAGGGTTTTGGAAGTTGGAAAATCATAGTAGTATGTTGTAGTTTGTGAAATTGGGTTTTCTTATGATTTTAAGTATGTTTAAAAAGAGTTTTATTATATTATATGTTGCTGGAAATTTAAAAAGGATGTTGATGGTGGAGTTTTTATGATTTAAACATGAGTTTTAAGGGTTTTTAACAACTAGTGTAGTAGTACTATACTAGGAGGCTTTAATAATTAAGTTTTAATGATGGGAAAGGTTTTTAAATACTTTTAAGAAGTGTTTAAAGTATTTTATTATTGCTGGAAATTTATAAGGTATTGATTGTGGATTTATATCGGTTATTTTAGGCGGAGAATTCTCTTTAGGTGACTTTTAATGTTGTGAAAGTGGCATCTCGATTTGTCTACACAAGGTACGTACATACATATGTGTTGATTGGACTAGTATCATGTCCTAAGGATGAGAATTGTGTGGTATCATGTATAGAGAACTATTTTTAGTTCATATGTGATTTCTATTAAGTTGGATTTGCATGTTTTATGCCGTTGTGTGAAGCATGTTGGTTATGATATTTATATTATGTTTGTATGGAAGATTGACGCAAGCATATGGGATTTGGGAACTTTATTTTATTAATTCACATGAGGGATTAATATTTATGTTGGTTTGGATCATGATTGAATCATGTTGTTCCCTTTGGATTATTTAATTACTTTATAAGGACCGAGGGCCTTATTTGGTAAGTTGGTTATGTAACCTATGAAAGGTTGGTTGGTCGGTTGTTGACCTGGTTCAACAAATAAATAAAGGTTATGGATTTTAAATTGGAATTAATCTTGGGTTGCTAAGTTGTTGTTGATCACCTTATCTAATCCTAAGATAAAAATGAAAGTCTATAATTGTTTGATGATTATGTTATATGTCTTACTTGTGAGTCATAACAAGTGAATAAATTATTAATCATGTAAAGTGAAACGTGAATAGCAATAGCTTTAGACTTGTGCACGTCTGAAGTGTTGGACAAGTATGAGTTGGAGTACATGGTGGTAGCCCATGGCTTTTCTTGGGACTGGATTGATCACCGTGTCCTATTTTTATTTTAAAGCTTCCTCGATATCGTAGGTCATGGGAATACGGAGTCGTGCCCGTATTTCGTCTTCTAAATTGAAGATGGTTTTGGTTAGACAACTCGTTCCATTGACTATTCCATCTAAATTAATTAACTTACTCGTTGTGGAGTTTAGTTCAGTAAAAGTAGTATGCTATGTTGTTGTATGATTACTTATTCCTACTTAATATTTATTAGTATCATGTTAGGTTTTACTTATTTGTTTGTTATGTAGTACTCAACTTTGCTACCAAGGACCCTTGGGTCCAATGGTATGGCTTCCTATCTCCCACATGGGAGACCAAGGTTCAAATCTTGGTGGAAGCAAAATTTCAATATTGTTGGGGGGGGTTTGGGTTTGTTGGGCCTCTGGGGTGAGTGGCCCTGTGCGAGGGCAGCCCAAAGGAATTCATCTTACCACGGGTTCTCGAAAGGGGGCCCAAAAAAAAAGTACTCAGCTTTGCTGATTACGTGCTTTGTGTGTATGTGTTGATCATGGTTATGCCTTACTGATCCTGTGATGTCCCATTTGGTGAGCAGTCTCTAGGGATCAATAGTCCATCATAATTTACAGGTTTGAAGATGATGCATCATGGGTTCGGGATTGGAGAGATTGTGTTGACTTTACATTTGACTTTGATTTTTATGCTTTCCTAGTTGACTTTGACTATTGTAGTTGACTTTTACTTTTGAGGTTGATTTTTGACTTTATGTTGGTTTTGACTTTTAGAGTTGACTCTTTGCGTTGACTAAGTTTTATTTCTAAAGTTTATTCAATTATTATTTCCGTTGCAAAATTCTAAACAAGCCGATACGTTTTCACACGGCCGATAATACTTTGATAATTCTCTAAATTTTATATTAAAAGGTATTTTAGAAAAGAGAGAATTGTCGGGGTGTTACAATGGAAATAGCAGAGGATATTGCAAAGGCAAATAAGCAAGATGGAGCTCGGAGATCTGCTTCAGCTTGCCACTTCGTGTTTCTACAACTATATCTCGTTTATCCACAGTATCGATGTCTCCAACTATCAAGGCAGCTACCTCAGATGTTGTAGGTAGGTTGTATGTCCTACCATCAGTGTCTCTCATCCCAATTAATTTCAACCGAACTCCATCACACGAATTATTTTTAAAGCGATCTCTTGCCATCCGAAAATTTTTAGTATGAGGATTGTGCTGATCAATCATACCTTGTAATTCGGCAATTAGAGAATCTTCAAACTTATCAAGATTTTTAGAACTGTGATAAAGTTTTAAGAACTTATTAGAACATACTTCCATGAAGAGGTTTAATTAGCATTCATTTACCTGTATATGTCACAAAAATGTAATGTTTCATTTACCTGTAAGCAGACTTCCTATTACCAATCTCATGCTCCTTGTCATATATGTATAGTTGAGAAAACTTCGGACGCGATCCTTCATTCGGCAGCAAGCTACTAATTAGGTGATGATTCTGACCACCTATTTTGAAATTATAGGGTCCGCGTCCTTGAGTGGATGGTGCTTGTATCTTTTCTCCCATCGACGTAAACGAATGCATCATATTATATGGTCGGATATTATCCATGAAGTGCTTGCTTTTAGGATGTTTTCCTTTCAGCAAGTAGGTCAATAGCTGGGAAGGACGACGCAAAAAAGGAAGAACAACTTTGCCTTGCATACAGCATAGTGAGAATTTTGGGTTTTCCGTTTTTTTATAATTTCTTTTTTCTCTTTCTTCATACCACATCATTGCGCCACAATACTCACACTTCCATATTGGATCACCAATATTTCAGTACTCTAAATACACAACATTTTCAATATATTAATATTTTCAGTAATATATATGTCTTTATATGCAATTTAAATTTAAAAGTTATTATCTTCGAATACCTGAAATTTTATTTTGGATTTCAACATTTCTGCGTGCATTTTCATGACTACGAAATTCCTCATTAATGATAGGGTCTCTTATGTTTGTCTCATATTGATCCGTTGAGTCTCCTATTCATACGCAGATAGAAGAAAAAAAATTATCAAAGATATATAATCAAATTAATGTAAGATGAGGTTTCTTATAGTATAAATAGTTGAATACCTAAATTAATATGTCGTCTCACTTGTTTGACGGCCTTTTTGCTTTGGACGACATATTTTTTGTATTTGAATGAATAACGACTTTCATTTAATAAAAGTATTTACTATGTCGATCTGATTTCGCATCATATTGTGATTCTTGAATACAAACAAACAAATAGTAACACTGGTCAGTAAATTGATAGTTTGGATAATTTGCACGAAATCTTGATGGAAGTAACGCATAGTTTATTGTAATAATACTCACGGTTTGTTGTAATACTATTAAAAGAAGTACAATGCTCGTTTGGAATACTTGAAGACGTAGGTATGACTTCATTATCAGTCTGAACAACTGAAAAAACAAATAGTTTTTTTAAACAAAAAAGTATCCATGTAAAGAAAATTTAAAGTATTCATCTTTTGGTACCATTATTGTGATATGAGTACATTTGACAATCTACCTTTTCTTAAGCACTTTTGTTTCAATATTGTCATACGTTTATATCGATTAAATTTTGCTGAATTGCGTCCGTCTCCATTGATATTGGTATCTATAAAAATTTAAGTACATGAATGAATTGCAATTTAAATGTATTACAATAATATCACACAACAATTTGATGAAGATTACTAACCATTTGTAATGTCACTAAGCGGTGTTATATTGACTTCATCATAGTTCAATAATGAGTTTGAATAGTTTAATGGAGTTAACTTGTCACTTGGACCTGAAATCATTCATAATTAGAATTCTATTGGTTACTATGAATTGTCATAAAATCAGAACTTAAATAGCTGATCATTGATGTATTACATATTAATATTTGTCTTTTCTTACTCCTTGAATTGATATCAAGTTGTAATGTTGTTGGTGTGCAAACTTGAAAATGTCATATAACAAATTAGAATCAATTATCTTAATTAATGCAGTGAAACATATGAATTTGAATAATAAACTTGTTAGTGTATTGCATTGGCTATTATTTATAACACAACTTAATGGAGTCTCATTGCCTTTCATATCTCCTGGAGAACAAAAACGACCGTCACGCTTCTCTTTCAATATAAGCCTTTTTTTTCCCGAGCAATACGTGTACATTTATTATGAAATGTATTGACTATCATAGGCCATGTTTTAAAAAACAAATCGATTATTTAATTAATAAGATAACAATGAATTGTATATTTTGTATGATTCACGAATTATATATAAATTTATAATCAATAATCTTATGTTAATAAATCAAACTTATGAATTTGAATAATGAACTTGTAAGTGTATTACAATGGCTATTTCTTGTAGCACAACTTAATGGATTCTCATTTTCTTTTATATATCCTGGAGAACAAAAATGACCTTCACGCCTATCTTTCAATATACACCTTCTTTTTTTCCCGAGCAATACGTGCATATTGACTACGAAATGTATTGAGTATTATAGTCCCTGTTTTAAAAATCAATTGGATTTCATGAATTAAATAACAATGAATTGTGAATTTTGTATGACTCACTAACTATATATACATATACGACTAAAAAAAACTATGGTTTTACCGTTGGATATGTCCAGCAAAGGTGTCCTATCATTTGAGCGCACAATAATATTCTGTCGTGGTACTACTGTATTTAATTTGATATTTTCTCTGCCTATAATAGAAATAAATAATAAATTATATATTAAACTTGTATAACAATAAAGAAATAGTATATATTCTTGAATTAAATTAGAAGTGGACTACATTTGGCATAAGTTTTTGGCAACCAAATCATATATTCATTTCTTATTCTCACAATGTAAAAGCAAAAGTTTGTACCACACCAATTAAATAAACATTATAAGATTTTGGAATCTATTATAAAAATGTATATTAAAAATATAACAAAATATATTTCATCACACGGTTAGTATGATAAACATTTTATAATTTTAAAATCTGTTATAAAAATTATTCTGATTAAAATATTTTGTATTAGTTAAAATCACATGGTTTTCAAAGTTTTATTAACATATTATGTAGGAAATTAACTTCTCGATCACAACGGCAAGCTTCACATTTCAATAAATCATGATCCGCCATAGGGGAATAATAGTCAATAACCTCTGTCTTCTTACATATCATTGTATGTTTTTCGTATATATGACATGTTATGATTGGTTTTGAGTCCACAATGATAATGTTCTTAACCCATATAGTTCTAATGACATCTCTAAATATTTTCTTACATTCTATAACTCCTTCTTGACCAAGATCAATCGTAATGTTGACCATCATTTTAAACCCCTTCTCTTTGCAATCTTTATCTTTATTGCATAGATATAGGTTGCCTAGTACATAAGTTGCACACATGTATTCTTCGGAGCATGCCTTCTCCAACATCTTGAGTCCATTTTCAAATTCATTCTTTGTAAAAATGGTTACCTATAAATTTAATGCAGAACAAAATTGAGGAACAACTATTAAATAATAATTTATTTATATTTATAATGAATATTTTGAAATAACAAATTCAGTAAATTTACCAAGCAAAACTGAAAAAGAGCTCGAGGATTGTTGTACTCTAAACACTTGGTAAAAAAAATTTGAATTATGACAATCACGCCATGCTCGATGGATTATGCCCTCTATTAAAAAAATATTTTATTCGAATTATGTATAGTCAATTTCGTACCTTTCCTAAACAATTAATTCGCATTTTTTAGTATGTATAGACAATTCGAATTATATAAGATTTATTATTTACGAATTTCATAGTTTTATTAAGTCCAAAAATTGTGGCAATCACATTAATGATACAAATAGGATAACATATCCATATTTAGTCCTAAAATCGTGGCAATGAAATGATAGTGAATCTTATAAAACCGTATTTTCGGATTGCATATGCTTATTTAGTCCTAAAATCGTGGCAATCAATTAAATGATACAAATCGGATAACATAATCATAGTTAATCCTAAAATTTTGGCAATAAAATGATAGTAAATCTTATAAAACCGTGGTTATTATGTCTAATTCTTAATTTTTTAATATTTTTTATATCATAGTTTGAACCAAATTATTTTTCGTGCCATACACTTGATATATCATATAAATTGTTTTTAAAGAATATTATAAATAAAAAAACTACTTTTTAATTGTAAACCATTCACCAAACTAAGAAAAAAAAATTAAAACTATAAAAATTTGAAACTAAATTAAACCAAATTTTTGTTCCACGCAACAAAAATACACTATAAAATACTAACAAACAACATAATCTACTATATTAATGATAACAAAAGATAAAAAAGAGACAATACATGGTGAACTCTAACATAGAAAACGATACATAATTAAAAACACACGACTAAAGCTAAAAACAACTCGAATTAATACAAACTACAAACTTATTTTTTTTAAGGATACAATACTCATAAATTTTGACACACCATCTTCAAACATCACTTGTCCAATTCATCACGAAAATATTCAACAATACTCTTTGCTTCTTGTGAAGAAAATTCAATTTGATTACGAAAATATATAATTTGACCAGTGTAATGCATGGTTTCCTTACCTTCATCTTCTTCTAATTTTCTTAATTTGTTACATGCAACCGAAATCTTCTCATCAATAATCGACCAAAACTCTAAAAATTCGAAGGTTGCCTCGTTAACTTTTTTGACTTGCTCGGCAATTTGAGGATCCATTGAGATAATTGCTTGATTTTGAGAGTTTTGAGAGTTTTAAATTTGTAAGAAATGAGTTGATATAATGAAAAAACAAAGTGAACATGGTCTTTTATAATCACAATGACCGATTTTTTTATGGTAAATTTAATGGCATTAGGTGGATGTTGGTATTTAAGTTGTGTGGTCAATTCAAATAAGAGAAATTAATATACTCATAGAGTTGACCTTTTTTTGCTTGGTCATTATCAATGGATTTAATTGTTAGGAAGATGCTTTAATTTTTTTAGTCAAATTTCATAGGTTTCCTTTTAAATATATTACAAAAATTACAAAAAAAGTAAGTTATGTTGTTTTTAGTATGTCAAAGCATTTGGCCGAAAATTCTAGTACATTGCTATCAATGCATTTAATTGGCTTAGCATCATAAATTTGATAGTTGACCTTTTATGTAAACAATAATATGTTTGAAAAAAAATCATAAAAAAAGGGTAAACATAAACACATCCTAAAACAAAATAAAATTATTATTCGACTTCCAAAATCAAAGAAAAAATAAACTATTATTATTCGAATGACATTTAAATCACCAATATTGCATAATTAAAGGTCATACAATAATATGACAAAAAAACCAATCTCTTTCATTAGATAGATAATGCAACAAAACTCTTTTTGTAGGTGGTATAACATCTCCCTCGTTCATATTGATTGCTTCAAATGGAATTCGAGATAAGAAATGAGCTCCGTGAGGCTTGCAATGAAGAAAGTGTAGTGCCATCAAGATCAATATAAATCCTAGAATCCTTGATTGTAGAAAAAACATATTCCGATATATACCAATTATCAGAATTCAAATCTTCATCCATTGCGACATCCTTGCAAACTTTGTAGAATTTAATATGACCCGAAAGGAACATTGTTAATACCATACCTTCATGATCAAAAAAAATTTGAATGTTCCACTTTAGGATGTCAAATTTTTAAATTTCTAGGTGAAGATGGTGTGTCAAATGATTCATATTCATGCTCCATTCAAAATAATTTTAAGGTGGTCGGATGTATATGAAGGTGTTTAGGGTTTATGAATTTTGATTTTGTAGTGCTGGGCAAATATGATTAGGGTATTTATAGTGAAAGATTTATTATTAAAGATTGATTGAATCAATCCCTAAAATCACGTCTTCCAATTTAGGAATGATTTTCATTTTGGTGATTAACTTGCACATGATTGAAGATTGTAATTGATTGAATTTCGCATGATTAGAAGACTCATTAAAATTTTCGGCCAATGCATTAGTGAAATGCATGACATATGGCGATTTATCCTAGTTGGACAATGTTTTAATTGATAAAACTGCCATGTAGGATTATTTTGGTTGTGAGTGTCGATTTTGTGGGGTAAATGGTGAGAGCAATTTTGAAGGTGACACATAGGATAAAAAAAGCAAGGTTTATTAGTATATATAGATATAGATAGATTGGAACATTATTGAAATAATAGATAAAGTTCATATATAGAATTATGTATGAAAGTAATTATGTATAGTGATCATGATAGGTGAAACATATGTCATTGATGTAGGACATTAATAAGTCTACTTAGTCCTCTCAAAAAATAAAAAGTGTAATTAGTGTTTAGATTTTTTAATTAATAATTTATCCAACGGGTAGATTGAAATCAGATTAGTATCATCTTATAAACTGAATTCCATATCCCTAATTATTGAATTTTTCAACCCGTTTATATTTAACATATACACAAACACAAATATGAACACATCTTCCCTTCCCTTCCCTTCCCTTTCCTTTCCTTTCCTTTCACCATCTAACACCCCAAGGAATAGGAGAAAGTATACTCCCATACCCGGTATGGGACAACTTTTCCCATACCATTTACTTGATATGATTAGATATAACCCAGATATGATTTAATAGCTAACTGATATGATAAGATGGTGTTAAGATATGATATAAGATTTCAACTAACAAGCCCCCTAAACAAAATATGGAAAAAAAAAATTTATAATTTTTTAATATTACTTTTGTCATAAAAATTACATAAATGCCATGGTATTGGCCCATACCGAGTATGGGAATATCATTGCTCCAAGGAATAGGGAGAATATAGTAAAAAGAGAAGGCATCTGAATTCTGAACATCGAGTCCTGTTTGACAGCCTAGACCAGATGAACTAATATTGGCCTCATGTCTTCCTTTGTTTCTAGAATATGTCAAAGCTACCTTCTTGCCTTCTCCAAATGCTTTTTCTTGAACTGTCTGCCTAACCAACCATTAAGGCATTAACATTACATACTGATAATGGCACATCACATTAAGGACTTGTTTAGTTATTTGGTACACAACAAATCACGTGTGTATATATATATATATATTATAGAGGGAATCATATAATTTACCTATATCTCTATTATGGCCCTGTTTGGCACTAAGCTATAATAAACAGCTAATTGCTAGATGTTAGGAATAAAAAAGTAATAAAATACTATATAAAAAAGAAAAAAATTAATTTTTTTTTGTTTGCAGATTTTTATTTACCTTTAAATATATAGAAACACCAATTGTTTTCATGAACATTGTTTATATTTCATGAACACTGTTTATATTTCATAAACACTATTTGTGAGTTGTATAAACACTACTTACAATACATGAATACTATTTGTAGTTGCATGAACACTATTTGTTAACATCGCATTTTTCGAGGTCAATTTTTTTGTTAGACTAACGCTATTTGTAAACACTATTTATATTTGATGAATTCTATTTGTTACTTGTATTAGTTGTATAAACACTATTTGTAATTACACGAATACTATTAGTAGTTGCATGAACACTTATTTATTAGCATCACATTTTTCGATGTCACCTTTTTTGTTTGACTAACAACTTTATCTTTCTTGTCCAATGTAAATTGATAATTTTACCCCTGCTAGATGTTAGTCTAGCAATTAGATGTTTATCATAGCTCGTTTAACACTAGAGTTTTAGGTAGCGCTTGGACAAGGTCAAAACGTTCATTAAGAAGATTATGAGTGTTTGGTAAGGTAGTGGTTGTAGTAGCAGGTAGCGGTTGGAGTAGATTATAGGTAGCGGTTGTTGAACGTTACTACAAGTAACGTTTGAGGTTTATAGATAGCGGTATAGCGAATAAACACTATATAATAGCATAAGGTAGAATTGTTAACCAATGTTTCTAATTTCGTTTTCCTTTTTCAGTTTATTAATTGCTTTAATTTATGGCAATCATTGTTTTGTTTTTACAATAGCTAGGATATGATTTAAATATTTATTCTAAAGAAAAGATATAACTAATATCTCACAATATATAATATACTTCAAATTCCACAATGATTTTAGTTAAAATAGGTAATATAAATTTTTTTAGGGTTAAATATCATTTTAAATTTATACTTCATCCGTCCCTAAATAGAGTGTCCATTTCTTTTTGGGCACAAGTATTAAGAAGAAATCATGTATGAATTGTTTGTTAAGGAGAGAGAATGTGGGCCATATGAAAAAGCGGGTAATATTATAAAAGTTGAAAGCAAAATAATATTTTAATTGATGAACCCATACCAAATAAGGAAATGAAAAATCTATTTGGGACAAACATAAATGGAAAAATGGACACTCTATTTAAGGACGGAGGGAGTACATTTCTTTGAGTAGTTAAAAAGTCATATACTCCTTTTTCGGTGTAAATTTTTTGAAAAATAAATATTGAAAACTATTGAACTAACTAATATAATTGTTGTAGTTCGTTTCATATTTGAATAAATATAATTTATTATCTTTTACAATAACTACATTTGCCAAACACTTTTTTGTTTTGTTCAGGTCAACGCCTGAGTGTATGGGGAATATACGGGAATCCCTACTCCCAAGCATAAGTAGGTATTACAAGATGAGATCCCCAGCACCTCGACCAAGCAAGTTTAGTTAATTATACAGGTTAATATAACTTAAATACACATTGCGTGCATTTAAATATAGTAGTTTAAGAATAGAAGAATATAATTGACGAAAACATAGAAATAAGAGTTAAAGTTATAATTAAAAATGAAGAAAGTCACCAAAATATAACAAGTTACAACTTCTTGCTCCCACCACAATCAACCATACAAATTTATACATACACTCCTTCAAAAAGACAATTATTTGAAACTAACAAGTTTCTAAGAATGCAAGAATTAAAAGAAGAAAAAAATTGTAAGAATGTAACTTCCCATTTCAAAACAAAAGAACACTGAAAAATTAGAGAAAATATTCTCCCGTATCCGATATTGGACAACTTGTCTATTGGAATTTTTGTAATTTTAATATAATACTTCATTCGTTTCGTTTTAAATGCAATAAAGGGGTACTTTTTCTAAGATATAAAATATTACTTTGTTGCATTTAAAACGAAACAGATGAAGTATAACATTCAATTGATATGATAAGATCTAGCTATGATATTAGTCAATCGACAATATATATATATATATATATATATATATATATATATATATATATATATATATATATATATTTTAAAGGTAAGAAAAAGAAGGTTAGGAGACCCTCCGCACGAGGGGAGCTCCCACCTTATCAGTTACAAGGATGTTTTGTAGAGTGGAAGAAGTACAATCTTCTATACAGAATTGACTATCTACTAAATGACCAACATTAGCAATCCAATCAGCCGCTTTGTTAGCTTCCCGGTAGATATGACGAATATCCCATGATGTAAAAGAGTTTAGGAGAGTATGAATGTATCTGACGATGTTGGTAATCTGCCATGGGGGTGACCAAATTCCTTTGATTGAGTTGATGACCATGAGATTGTCTCCTTCAATGATGATGTGTTGAATATGGTGTTTAAGGGCCAAGATGATACCGTGATGAAGTGCCAAAACTTCTGCCATGTATACGGTGGTGGAGCCGAGGTTGACCGCTAAAGCTGTGAGAAGCTCCCCAGTTGAATCTCTTATAATGATACATGCTGCTGCTGAGTTGAGATGTTGTGAACCGTTGGTTGTTGTTTGTTGACGAACTGAGCCATCGAAGTTGAGTTTGAAGGAACGTTGAGGTGGAGGCTCCCAGGCCACGAGGATGGAATTGTTGTGATGATGAATGGTGGTGGAATGATTGATGTGGGAAAGTGAGAATGGGGAACCTGTGGAGAAACAATTGTCAATCGCTTCTCTTAGGATCCATTCTTTATGAAGGAATTTGGCTTTATGTAGGATTCTATGAACATTTAGGTTGGCGTTATTGAAAATAACATCATTCCTTTCTTTCCATATGCTCCAAATAATGAAGATGAATTTTTGAAGAAGGTTTTTGTGAATCCTTAAGTCGGAGAGAGTGTTTAACACTGGTTCTGAATTAATGTGATGTGGGAACCAAACTTTCATATCTTGCAAGTCCCAGAGGGAATTGAGGCAGTGACAAGATGCGAAGAGGTGGTCTATAGATTCCTCATCTATGTTGCAGAAGCTGCAGCTGTTAAAAGGAATGATTTGACGTTTAGCTAAAATTTGCCGCACTCCTAAGCTATTATGACAGATTTGCCAAAGGATAATTTGTAGCTTTGGTGGGATTTGTAATTTCCAAATCCATCGATATTGCCATTTTTCATTTTGAAGGGGGATTTTATGAGCTATCCAGTTGGCAGATTTAACTGTAAAATTTCCTGAGGAGGAAGGTCCCCAAATTGGTTCATCTGGGACAGGATAAACAGGAATTGGAAGTCCCTTAATCATTTGGATAAAACGGTCGGGGAGTAGGTCTCTTAATTTTCGTAGATCCCATGTTCTATTTGGAAGGATGAATTCACTTAGTCGGATTGACATATCTCTTTGATTGTGTGATCCTGGAAGCATATTAATGAGGCTATCATTTGTGCACCAGTTATGTAACCAAAATAGAATCTGTTTCCCATCTCCAATTTTCCATCGAATGCCTTTTTGTAATATATTTCTTCGCATAAGGATTTTCCTCCAGATGGGGGAATCCTGAGGCTTAGGGGAGCAAGTGAAAAAAGATTGTCAGTTTAAATACTTTTCTTTGATCAATTTAACCCAAATATTGTTTGGGTCTGTGAGAATTTTCCAACCAAGCTTGGCCATAAATGCTTGGTTCATTGAAAGAGTTTTCCGGAGACCAAGGCCTCCTTGAGATTTAGGGGTGCATATTTTATCCCAGGCAATTAACGGAGTACTGTTTTTATCTTTATTTTGACGCCAGAAAAATTTTCGATGAATTGAATCAATAGATTTCGCTATGTCCGAGGGGAGCATAGTTGATGCGCAAGTATAAGAAGGTAAGGATTCTAAATTCGATTGTATTAAGGTTAGTCTCCCTGCTTTAGAGAGGAACCCCGATTCCCACAGGTTTATGCGTTGTTCCATTTTGCTCATAATTGAATTGAGATCCGCTTTGGTCGGATGGAATGAGCTGAAGAAGATGCCTAAATAGCGTCCCAGAGAGGACTTTGGTAGCATATTGAATTGGCTAGCTAGTATAGTTTTTCTTGTTGGTTGAACATGCTTGGAAAAGATGATGGACGATTTGTGGAAGTTAACAAGTTGTCCTGATAAGCTGCGAGAATTCATCTAGTGTTTTTTTGAGAGTTCGACATGCCTCATTGGAAGCCTTGCGAAAAGGAGACTATCATCGGCAAACAAAAGACAAGGTATGTTTGCGGTTACGGGGTGAATTTTAAAACCGATACCGGATCCTCGAATATGGGATTGTAGTGTTAGTTTCCTGATTAAGACTTCCATGCATAGAATGAATAAGTGAGGTGAGAGTGGGTCGCCTTGACGGAGTCCCCTTGATGGTCGGAACCATGGAGAAGATTCCCCGTTAACTTTTATTGAATACGAGACATTAGTGACACATTCTTTTATCCATTGTATCCAGATTGGAGGGAAGCCAAATGCCTTTAGAACTCCCCATAAGAAATCCCACTCGATTCTGTCATAGGCTTTTTCCATGTCAAGCTTTAAAGCGCACCATCCTGTTTTATTTTTTGATTTTTGGAACGTATTGAGTGCTTCTTGAGCTATAAGTAAGTTATCATGAATTGATCTATCTTGCGTGAAAGCATTTTGTAAAGGACTTACTTCTCGCTGGAGAATTGGACGTAACCGGTTGACAATAATTTTTGAGATTCCTTTGTAAATGATGTTTATTAAGCTGATCGGACGAAAATGGTCTGGTGTTTCTGGAATATCTCTTTTGGTAATGAGTGTAAGTAGAGTGTGGTTAAGGGACGGTGGCAATTTGCCATGGTGAAAGAAGCTTTGAATTGCAATAACGATATCTTTTTCTATAATTGGCCAATAAGCATGGAAAAATTTTTGCTCCAAAATCGTCCGACCCCGGGGCTTTATTGGGGTTGATATCAAAGATCGCTTCTTTAATCTCAATGGGTGTAATTGGTGCTAGTAAAATATCGTAGTCAGATTGAGAAACAAAGGGAGTGAGGAAGGTGAGGTCTAAGCTTCTTTGGCTATTGAAATTTGTTCGGAATCGATGCTGGAAAGAGTTGGTCAATAAGTGAGAGAGGTCTTGTTGGGAATCCACCCACTGCCCCAATTCATTCTTTAGTCGGAAGATAGTGGAGAATGTTTGTATTTTCTTCATTTTGTTATGGAAGAATCTAGAGTTGCGGTCGCCTTGGGTTAACCACGTTTTGCGGGCGTTGTTCCCCCAAGCCTTATGATTGAAAAGAAGTAATTTTTCTCTTTGAAGAAGGAGTCTATTGATGTGTTTAATCCATATAGTATTAAATGGTTGGTGCCATAGTTTATCCTGTAGGTCTTTAAGTTTTTCATCATTTTCTTGTAGCTTGGTTGCCGTGTGACTATATTTAGTTTTGGCCCAAGTTTTTAGTTTGCTTTTGATGCGTATGAGTTTTTGCTGAATGCGATAGAAACGCGATCCAGTGATCTGAGTGTTCCAATTCTTTTTGACAATAAAGTGTGATTCTTTATCTAGGATCCAGAAGTTCTGGAAGCGAAATGGTGTTGCCTTAATTAAAGGTCCTTGATTGGTAGAGAAAATGATGGGTGCATGATCAGAAACAGTGAAGTTCCCATAACTTAATGTGCTATGAGTGAAGTCGTTAAAGAAACTTTGATTTGAGATGGCCCTGTCAAGACGTTCATACATGGGTTTGTCATTTGCGAGGCCTTTCCAGGAGAAGGCTTTGTGATAACAAGGGATATCAACTGCCAAATGCGTTTGTAAAAGGTCTGGGAGTCGTTTTAGCTGGTTGTTTTTAAGTGGTGCCCCACCGAGTTTGTCTTGATAGAGTAGCATTTCATTGAAATCCCCTAGCAGGAGCCAGGGATGTTGAGCATTATGTAAACAGTTGTTGAGATAAGCCCAAAAAGCATCTTTGTCTATGTTTTGTGCGGGACAATAAGTACCAAAGATGGTGTAGATCTTGTTATTTGGTTTGTATAGAATTTCTAATTGAATTAGTCTAGCGTGGGTAACCTGATTTTGTACAGTGATATTGTTGTTATTCCAACAGACCCAGATTCCGCCCGAATGGTTAATCGGATCAACAATGATATTGTTATGAAATTGTAGTGTTTTGAGTATTCGCTTGCTATTAACGGTACTGGTTAGTGTTTCAATGACAAAAATGATACCAGGTTTATATTTATTTTTCAGGTAGATTAATTCGCTCAAAGATTGGGGTTTTTTACCCCCTTGAATGTTCCAGCATAAAATTTTCATATAATAAATGGATTAATGAGATAGATTCGTTTGGTAGGTTTAAAATAAACCTGTCCGTACATAGGCCAAAGATATGGCCTCATTACCTTTCTTCCTCTCCTAAATTTAGCTATGAGAAGAGGAAATAGGCATGCCATAGAAAGAGAACGAGTCAGGAGGTGTATCACCACCCTTGTGCAAAAGCGAGTGTCAAGCACTCGGTTCGATAAGGCTTCAAGAGCTTGGTCATTTAGATAATTATACATTTGCGAGTGATGGAGCACTCGATTCCAAGAATTTTTCCTTTTGGATCTAAAAAGCACGGGGTAAACAACTTGCTCAATAATCCTGCAACCAAGTAGCACACGGTTAAGGGGTGTGAAAACACCCCTGTTCTTAAGCGAGTGTGTAAGCACTCGGTTCCATATGGGATTGCAATCCCGTTCCATAATAGTAGTCAAAATGATATAAAGCAGTAAAAGGATTAAACCGATAGAACCCAAGTTTGGAGTAAAAAAATTGCAATGAAGGATATCGTAATGGTCTTCCGAGAGACTACAAGTTGTGTCTACCTTGACTGGATGGATTCCAAAAAAGAAAATTGACCTGTAAAAATTGAACAAGCTGTGAAGGGATGAAAATCCACCCCTGTTCCATAGCGACTGAAAAGGCACTCGGGTCCAATGGGGTATGAAGACCCGTTCCTTCTCTAAATTGGTAAAAAGAATTTTAACAATCACAAAAAGAGGGAACTCCAGGTAAGCGCGGATCATTCTAATAGTAAGGGACATTAGAGGGTTTACCAACCGTTCAATAACTATATTATTAGAGGTTGCAATAGGAGTATCAAGAGTGATAGGAAACTGAGAAGCATGAAAGGAATTGAATCTGTAAACTCTTAAATCCAGAGCATCATGATAGGATAACATCACAAAATTTTCAATGTATCGCAAGGATGACTTATAAAACTTAGCACATGATAGATATTGGGAAAACCAAATAACAATGTAAGGATTGCTAATTATGATGACCCAAATATACATCAACAACATGAGAACAATGCCTAAAATAATATTCTGGATTAAGCACAGAAGAGTATAATCAATCTGCCAAAGCTTTGAAGATAAGTAATATTTAAGCTCAAGGGAATTGAGATAGTGAGAAAAAGTAAATGAAATCATTCTGATTGAGATATTATGGCAGCGAGTTGGATTATAGATCGTCTTTCTGAGCAAGTAGGCGTTCCAATTAGATTTCATAATATGAGAATAAAGATAAGATCTACCCAAGAAACAGGCAAAAATCCAATTTGTTAGAGAAAAAATCATGAAGCACACATAACTGGTAGCATGATAAAATTCATGAAAAGTTATTTTCCGAGGGGTGTAATTCAGTCCACACCCGACCAAAATAAATATACTAAGAGATAATGCACTAGTAGCTAGGGGTGAAAGTTATTCGGAAAAAAAATAATCAACAATCAATTAGTAATGATCGGATCAAACGTGTTCGATTGGATTGGATTGAATTTTGAAAAAATGGATTTTCGGACGGATTGGATTGAGGTAATTGGATCCAAAACAATATAACGAATAGTAATATGCCTTGTATTATGTATATGGAATGGGCTTAAGTGCTTAAATTTTTTTAAAAATGCCTAGTCCATTGCCCAATAGGCGTAGCACTTCAACTCTTCCCCTAAAACCCTAACAACACTTAATTCCCATTTTCAAATATGCTACGTGGCTTAATTTATTTCATCGAAAAACTAGAGTTTTAAAAATTCGATTTCGGATCGGATCCAATCTAGAGTATGAAAATTCGGATTGGATTGGATCGGATTCAAAGTCTAATTGGTTTGGATTTGGATTGGAAAATTAAAATCCAAATTTTGTTCGGATCGGATTGGATTAGGCCCTAATCCAAACCGTACACCGAACTTTCACCCCTACTAGTAGCTATTAGTGGAGTGTCCAAAAGACCAAGAGTGACAATGAAAAGTAGGAAATTAAGCATTCCATGCAATAGAATGTGGGAAGGTATTGAACGAGAAATAATGAAATTCCATAGAAAAAGAAGCCAATAAAGTCGAATGGCAGTGCTAAAAATAACAAAATGTAGATTGCCAAACTTAGCATGCTTCCTGAAAAAGAGACAATTAATCCACAGTTGGGCACAAAGATTAGACCAAAACAAAGGAAGGGAGTGCAGGACTAGACACTCTTTAATTAGACGTTGAAAAATTATGATGATAGATACAATTCCCATCATACACTGTGAGAGAAATCGAAATGGTGATTCCAACGAATACAGTTAAAACCACAACGAGATGACACAATAGAATTGATAAAACATTAAAATCATTGGTTGAAAAGGTAGTCAAGTTATACAAAAACCGAATAAAGGGCTGGAAACTGAGTATATGAGCATAATATCTAGACCATAACCAAAGAAAAAAGCTTAGTAATAGGCACTTAATAATTAAAAGAGTCTGATGAGATATTAAAATCGAACCATGCATATTCAGATTAAAAGAGATCGGAATAGCGTTCACTAAGAAGATAGGGAAATCCATAGCAAAATGATACCAAATACTTGATAGAGCTGTAGATCTAACGATTAAGCAGGGATTCAATATAAAGCAACAACAAATAAAACCAAAAATGAGGAGGAGATAACTTACCTGGGATAAGAACCGAGCACAGCAAAGGCTGGGCACAACTCCATTACCGGAGTTGAAGCTGTTGGGCACGGTTTTGGCGGTTTTGGTGTTTGGGGTAACCCCACGAACTGACAAACTTGGCTCCGACAGGATCGGCGGAGTAGGGTGCCATGGGTGACGCAGATTATCGACAGGATCGGCGCGGTGATGGTGGATGATGACGGTAGGCGCGGTGGTGGTGGTTTATTTTGAAGGCGAAACGGATGGCAGATGTAAATTGAACCAAAATCTCCCAAGATCGAGAGAGAAGGAAGTGACCTTTGGATAGATTTGCAGAGGAATAAGCTTGAGAAGAGAAGATTCAGGGTGGAACCAAATACAGAAGGAGGTCTTAAGGTTTGGTTTCATTGAGAGTTCTTTGTGTTTTTTCTTTTTTCTTTTTTCTTTTTCGTTTTCTCTCTCTAGAATACCCTAGCATCTTTTGGAGCATTTTCTTACAAAAAAAACTTCCTTTCACTTATCTCTTTGGTAGTCAATCGACATGATAAGAATATAAGATGGTTTCAAGATATGATAAACTATTCATCTAAAATAAAAATACATGAAAAAAATAATTTTTTTGGTAATTTATAATTTTTTAGTATTATTTTTTTGTCATAAAAATTACAGAAATGTCAATGTCATGATATTGGACTATTTGTCCAATGAGTATCTGATATGGGAATATCAGTGCTCGTAAAATTACACTTCCCCAGCGGCCAACTTCCAATTTTTACTCTTAAGAATCGGCTGATGGATTTCTTGCGTGACCAATGACCTCACATGTTTTCCCTATTCTTTTTTCATAATTTTCTGACCGATTCTACGTTCAAATGTGACTACTACTCCAATACATCAATTTTCTTTTTGAAAATACTAGCTGTATTCTTCACAAAAAGAAAAAATACTAGCTATATATATATTACTCCTAAAAAAACACCAAGGAAAAAGCAGTTGCTTAACTTTGCATTTTGCAAGTTGCAACGCTGTAGAAGTGCAATTAAAACACCAAACAAGAAAACAGAGAAGATGACGAATAAAAACAGAGAATACATGGAATTGCTAAAACAGATGGAATTTTTGCAACTAAAGAAATAGGTTAGAGTGTTATACAATTGAATATTACATACAATAAACTGAATAATCATCTACAATGCATCAAACTTGCTAATTCATACTAGGAAAAAAAAGCAGAAAAGAAGAATAAAATATTAAAACAAATCGTTAGGTTAAACTTATATCGAAAGAGACAGAGAAACTTGTGTCGAAATTCTTACAAGTCGACGACGAAATAGAGGATGAGACTATGAGAGAGAATTTGTGTCGCAATTCATGCGATTCGACGCGGAATAAAGGAGAGAGAAACTTGTATCGCAATTCTTGAAATAGAGAGGGAGACATTGGTGTCGAAATTCCTACAAATCGACGACAAAATAGAGGAAGAGAGAATCTGCTTCGCAATTCTCGAAATTCGACAGTAGAGTGTAGATCCGACGATATTTCTCATCAGAAAGCAGAAAACTCCATTGACGAGTTACTTGCTTGCTATCACAGAATACATAAAGCTTAATTACGGTCAAAAATGGCAGCCGCAACAGAGGAAGAAGAAGCAGAGGCTAGAAACGAGGAAAATGGCCTCAAAAGTTGAGACAATTTTGAAGAGAAAATCATGGAGGAAAGATAATTTGATCATGTGAAGTCTCTTCCATGGAAACCTAAAACCAGAGCTCAGTACTCTCCATCTCCATGCTTCCTTGCTCATCAACCTCTTCGCAAACCATTTTTTCTTCGTCGCTGAATTTGTTGTCGTTGTTGTTGTTGTTGTTGCCGTTTTAGGCTGATTTGGAGGAGAGAGAAAGTGTGTAGTTTCTGAAATTGACCTCTTAGTGAACCACTTTTTCGTCGTTGCTGAATTTGGTGTTGTCGCCATTTTTGGTTGCTTTGAGGAGAAAGAAAGTTTGGTGTTGCAGAAGAGAGAGAAAAAGAGAGAGAGTGGAGAAAAGTGTGAAGAATGCAACGGATAGTAGAGATTTATATGGTGGTTGAAGGAGAAGGGTAAGGTTGAGATTTTGGGAATTGTTGAGGGGTAGTTTAGTCATTTTATTTAATATGAGGATAACTGCCTTTTTTCTAACAGGAAGGAAAGGAGTGCACAACTGGAGGGAAACCTGGAGGAAAAAACGTGGGATGGGATGTTTGCAATGCAGGGATTGACGTTGACCAATCAGACTTTTTCTTTTCTTCTGAAATTCTACTGTAATATCTTTCGTGTGCTCTACATAATGGACTCATTTTTATTTCAAACAAAAAAATATAATGGGAAAATGGGAAAATGTCAAACTGTATTTTATTTTTATTTTCTTCTTCTTGTCAAAGTGGACTGAGGCAAGGCAAATTATTGTGTAGTTATCCATATTATTTTTAGTAATTAGTTGAAACATATTGGAATTTGTATAAGGAAAATATAATCATGTAGATGTACTTTTATTTGATGAGAAATCTCGTTCGTTTATCTTAATGTGTCTGTTCTACACATTTTATATTTTTATTATTTTACTTATTAAAGTGTAAAGATATCACCCTTTGTATTTTTTTTTTTTTTTCCCACTTAGAATCCTGACACTATTTACAATTAGAGTGTATCTTCTAAGAGCACCCTTAATGATGAGTGGAAAAAAAAGATCAATTACTTCATCAATGAGTGAGAAAAAGATTGAGTGGTGATTGGAAAAAAAAAATGGCATGAGGTGAATGAAAAGATGATCAGGCGTGGGAGTGGGACCCACCGCCTGATCTGGCGAAAATTAATTTTTTGCTTTTCTTCCAGTCAAAACGCAGTGTTTTGACTGGAAAAAAAAGCAAAAAAAAAAATTGCCAGATTTTTGACGCGCGTGTCAGATTTGTCAAATTCCCTCACGTGATAGAAATAATGCAATTACAAATATTAAAAATGCAATATCTTTAAAAATACAAAGCCAAAAAAAATAAAAAAAAAATTATCAATGACTCTATTTTTCCAAGATCTATAAATAGAGACCCATTTTGTAATATTTTGGACATTTTTTTTTCTAAAATTTTACTTGTTTTATATGAAATATCTTTCACTTTTACCCTCTAAAAAAATAAAAAATATTTTTATGCATTTAATTCCTTTATTTAATGCTAAAAGACTAATTATGTATTTATTTAATTAATTTTTTATCAATTAATGAATATTTCAAATTATTAAAAAATAAATAATAAAAATGTTGTATAATGATGGTGGGGTAATGAGAGAGAACTAATAGTTGGGTAGGGTAAAAAAGTAGTTGGGTAGGCAAAAGTAGTTGGGATGATCTTTTTTTTTGGTTCATTGTTAAGAAGAGAGTGGGAAACGATTGTGGGATGTAATTTTTTAGAGAGAGAAAGTTAGTTAGAGAGTGGGATGATCTTGTTTTTCAATCATCAATAATGGTGCTCTAAATATATAAGGAAAACGTATAGTCATATGTGTTCCTGTTTGATTCGCTTTCATGGATACTTTATTAATATCTAGTCGTTATAATATAATTTTTATTAATATATAATAAAAATTATTTAAGGTTAAGGTGAGATAGTCACACACTCACACCCAATACTTTTGTTGAACCATTAGTAACATGTTGTGTGAAATTTATCATTAAGAATAATTCTATTAATTATTCCTTTAACTCTATAATTAATCCCTAACTAATTGCCTTAATTAATCCTAAATATATTTTTAAAAAAAAAGAACGGTTTTCTAGCTTAGAATTTTTTTTGAATTTGAATTATAAATACTATTTAATATCGAATAATTACAAATAATGTAACATGTTAATATTGAAATTGGTTTAATTTCAGTAAATAAATTACGAAAAATATTGCATGTTAGTATATTATAATAATATTTAGCGATATAATAATATTCTCAACTGCGGCTTCATAATCCCTCTCGGAGGTCGTGTTAATTATTGGATACCAACTTCAGCTCACGAATCTCGGATCCGCATCGGTGTTGTCCATAATGTTATTCACTCTAGCCTGCACATCTTTGTTGATATGCTATCTACATAGCAAATGTGCGGATTTAGGAAACACTTTCCGAACCGCTTTCATAAGACCCAAATCACGGTCAATTATGAGTGTAATAGGGAAAACATTTACCCCAATAAGCAACCTAAACTTGTCCAACACCAAATTGTCACTCTCAGCTGTTTCGTTGGCCATCAAAGCATATCCAACCATAAATTTCTTATTAAAAACCATCATCCCAATGATAAGCTCCAGAAAAGACATGTTATATTTGTTGGTTTTGTACGTTGCATCCATACAAACAACATGCGGATAAGTACGGAGGATATTTGCCGAACTAGGGTGCACCATAAACGCGTGTGTCATGTGTTGTATCATGTCTCTGCGACTCTGCCATCCATTGCTTCCCTTCTTCAAATATTTTTGAAGTTATGGCTTCTTCAACGCTATAAAAAGTGTTATGGCAAGTATCGCTTTATGTCTTTATGATACTACGAGATTTATAATTCTAGCTCTTACTAAAACAATTCACAAATATTTCTGAATTTTAGCGAACTTTTCGTTTTCTCATTTTAAAATTTAAAATTTCTTTTAAAATCCCTATAATTACTTGTCAAAATAGTTGTTTCTTGCTAGAGTCTGAACAAAATGCGTCATGCAATAGCTAGCCATACAACATCTATGACTAAAATCTGATTCAACTATTTCCTCAAAAAAAAAAAAAAAAAAAAAAAAATCTGATTCAACTATATACACTGAAGTATCCATCAATGTTAAATAAATTTCACTCTCAAAAACCATTCTTTCCACACGCCTTTTTGGCTTTTCATACATCCTTGAGGTCACCATTAATAATGCTGTATGCATACCAGCAAGTTACTCAAAAATGATTTGAGAAGTGAAAAAAGCAAAAGAAAAGAACACAAGCTGTATTGGATTGAATCGTGTAATCTCCATATATAAAATCAAGCTATTTTCGAATCTGCTTTCCATTGTGCATTTGGGCTGCTCCTCCAATTAAAGCACAATAGCAATATAGCACTATATAACATAAGCTCGTATGAAATTAAAATTAAGAGTTTGTGATCGTCCATTTGGTTCAAAGTTCAAAAGCAGCAATGAGAATATTAGCCTTTTCCTTTCTCTACTATATGTCTATATTCCTGGGATAGTTACTGATGATAATATATGCATGCATGAGTTTGGTGTACAATTTTACCATTCTAGGATTTTCTATTAAGGTTCCTTTGTTTTTTTCACCTTAATATTGTTGATTGAAATTAGTTTTACTGATTGGAACTGATCGGTATATACTTAACAAAACTAATTAGGTTTGATTCATGATGTATTTGTTATATGAATTTGTTGATTAAACTTATTGTTAGTAAATTAAATCGATCCTTCAGCCAGCAAATGGATGATAAGACCAAATAAGATAAATATAACTATACATTATTGCTAAATTTTACATGTATATTATGAAATAAACTTTTAATATTAATCTAAGCAAATGGCCAATGTGGGTCCTGTCACACCACGCCATCATAAGCACAAGGTAATTAACATTATTTCGTCAAAAAGAAATAATTAATTGAAGTATCAATACTGGAATCGACAATTACTCCTATTAAATAAGTAGAACTTTAACCACTACTTCAAAGAGACAATTAATGAAAACAAAGCAATAAAATAAGGAGAGACTCATGTTCGTTAATATAAAATTAAAATTATTATGCTAAACTTCCTTACTAACAATCCATGATAACTCAACTACAAAATTATAACTAATTCTCCTTATAGATTAGAATAAAAGTATAAAACGGGGGTGCGAACTGCGAAGTATATGTATGAACTATTGAGTAATAATAGTCGAAAGGACAAAACTCCTCAATCCTCATGTTCAATGTTTTCAATCCATATACACAGGCCCAGCCCTGAGGGTAGTCCAGAGGGGCGACGTCCTAGGGCCTAACGCATGAGGGGCCCCCAAATTTTAAAAAAAAAAATCTAAGGAAAGAAATTTGACAGAGTTAAACCATTTCTCCCCATCTTCAGCAACGGGTTTAATTCCCTGAACTCAGCCTTTATTGAAGATTCTTTGACTTCTTCAATTTAACCACGCCAATTTCCTAAGTCTAATAACTAAAATTTCCATATTCCAACAAAGAAATTTAATGTTAAAGAGGAAAAAAAATCAAATCTTGATATCAGCCTACTATCAAGACAAAGGAATATAAATTAATCCATGGGGATTTTTTGGTTCTACTGCTACAACTCCAACAGAAAAAATTCAAAATTTTAAGTAAAATGCAATTCTCAAATGTTACTTTACATTTGACATCTAATTTTCCCGAAAATTGGAATTGAATCTAGAGACTTGTAGAATCTACCTTCAATTCGATTCTCCATCTAGAGTTTGAAGATTCAAGCTAAGAAGCTAAGTGGCGACACCGGCGGCCGGCCATCACTTGCCTACGGCGATCCAACGGCAAGCAACGTCTTTCCTCTTTAGTCTTCATATCTTCATTTTCAATCTCTCCGTAAATCGGTAAGACATATAGATGTTTTGTCTGATTGTCTACTATCTCCATAGAAAGTTAACTAAGTCTTATTTATGGTTTGCTTTATAGCTGATGGACTTTGCATGTAGGAAATGCAGCATAAGACTCTAGAATCTAGAAAGTGGAGTAATATCCATCGGATTGTGAATTGTTATGTGAATTTAGAAAGGTTATTATGAGCTTATGTGATTTTTTTTAATACCTTTTGACTTTTTGTCAATACTTTTTTTTTTTTTCCAGAAGAAATACTTATCTGTGTTACATATAATATAGCATGTACTCCTTTAACTCTATTAGATTTTTAATTTTTCATAAGGAGAAAGTAGGAAGTTCTTTAGGTAGTGTAATTTGTAACTATGAGTGAATTGATTATTAAATGAACCTATAAGAATTTAGTTAGATCCTATAAAAAAAAACCATAACTTAGTTCAATGTAATCAAGTTAGTGGATATTTTAAGTAAAATACAATTAAGGGTATATTGTGTTAATTATTTATTATGATGTGTTGTATTTAAGGGTTTTCTTGTTCTTTAAATTACTTATATAATTTCAAACTAAAAAATGGAGACATAATATAAAGGGGGCCTATTTTTCACGTTTCGCCTAGGTCCCATAAAATGTCAGGAACGGGGCTGCATATACATTTTGTATTAAAGTGTGACGGCTAAAGACATGGCTCTTTTTTTTTTTTACTAAGCTAACATGGTGCCTTATCAATTGTGGTATGATATCTCGTCATGCATTGAGCTCTCATCACATCAACCACTTAATCAAAAATATTTAACTTGTGACTTCTAATTTGCTAATCAAGACTTAATCTCTTAACCTATAAACCATCAATACTTAACTTATCAAAGGAAAAAAAAATACTTATTATACATATATTACATTTTTTAAAAATATGCCTTGTCTTTCTCATAATCAATATGAGATTAAAAAAACAATTATTATGATCACTAGCAGGGGTGGAACATCATGAAGGCGTGTGGGAGTCGCAACCTCGACCAACTCTTGAATTTTTCTAAAAATTAAGGTTGAAAATATATTTTTTTAAAAATAAATAGATTAATTTTTATATTTAGCCCCCTTTAAAAATACAAATTATATTTTTGTCCCCTCTTTCGCACAAACAATAATTTGGGGCATCAGCCCAGGCAAAATCGAGTTCATATAATGATTACTAAATTAGTCCTTTACTTATTGTTCTTATGCATTTAACAACTATTTGAGTGGATATTATCTAGTTTAGTTGGTAAAGTCTTATGGGGGTGGTACCCAAAAATTGGAGTCGGATCCCGTCTATGTCACTATATTTCATCGCTCATTTACAAAAAAAAAATACCTATTTGAAAATATAGAGAGTAATTGATCTGTACTTTATGGTTCATATCAATAACAATGGAATCTAAATATTCCAACATTGAATTTCTCTAATTTGGAATGCTATGTACCCGTGGTAATGGCTCTTGAAAGTTGAGAACCTTCGCTGCTTTACAACACGAAATCTTTTCTTTTGTTTTAGGCTTTTAGCAGGAGTAAAAGTAAGCAAGAAGCTTAAGAAAAAAAAAAGTACCTAGGTGTCGTTATATGACATTATTTAAGGATATTTATTCATGGTTTGGGATTAGGTTTCATCACTATCAATGTTTTTTGTGGTTCTTTTATACAACAATAAGAAACGGTTATATGAAGTCTTTACTAGTAATTTTTTTTTTCGGAAGTCTTGTATTGTTAGAATGTAGGACAAAAACAACAACCCTGCATCAAGGTTCTAGAGGGAGGAAGCGTTATTTTTGTAATGTCGGCTTTGCAAGCGGAAGCTTATGCTCTCTTAAAAGGAATATCTGAAGCATGTGCATGCGGTTTCGGTTCCATAAGGATTGCTACAGACTCGGCTGAACTCCTACAGGACATCATTTCGAAGTGTAGGACTTTTCATTATATTGAAATAATTAAAGTAGGTAGGAATGAAGTGAATCAAGCTCACGTCTTAGCCAATATGGCAAGAAGGGGTGACTTGATTCCTGCGTAGTTTTGTTTTGTGTTCTGTTTGTTGTTGTCGCCAAAAAAAAAAAAACAACAACCCTTCTACTAAGTTGCATTTATAAAAATGACGATGACATTCGGGTGTTAAAAAAGTTTGCGGCAATATTTCAGCCCGCAGTTTTTTTACATATTCCTTTTCTTTTAGGTTAAATATAAAACACAAATACAATGTACTAGAAAAACAAAATATGGACATAACACATCTTTTCGTCCACGGGTGTGCTAATTGAACAATAGATCTAGGAACCTTATGAATTATACATCAATTGAAGGAGTTGGCGAGTCACTTGATGATTTAATTAGAATCGTACATAGCAGATCAATAGATTCATGAGTAGTACTTTGAAGCAATATATAGAACAAAATTAGTAAAGTAAATCTGTTGTGACTCTAAGTCAATGTTATTTTGATGATGATAAACATTCTATGCTATAATATGTATGTGTGTAACAGTGAATTAAGAAAGCTATCAAGATTGGATGTTCATGAAAGATCAAGAACTTGAAGATATGGAAGCTTAGGTCTAGTTATGTTCTTAGTCATGTTTATGCAATGTAATTAACGTATTGGAACTTTGTGCTAAACTAGAAATATGAAATTAGGATGGTTAACTATTTTCTTAGAGTTAAGAAAATAGGTAATTATATTAATTACATGTTTCTATATTTAAAGAATATAAAAAGGGGAGTTTTTAATTTCGAAAATTAGTTTTGAAAGGAAAATAATTTTTACAAAGATTTTCGGATAAAGAGTTTTGTAAAAACTGATTTTAAAGAAAACATTTCTTTAAAAATATTTTCGAAAAAAAGAGTTTTAAAAAATCTGAGTTTTAAGAACAAGATTTTGATAAAGATTTTCGAAAAAAAGAAAAAGAAGAGTTTTAATAAAAAACTGATTTTAAAGAAAACATTTCTTTAAAAGATTTTCGAAAAGATTGTTTGTAAAAAGAGAAAAACTGATTTTTAATGATAACGATTTTTATAAAGTTTGTTTAGATAAAAACAGATTTAAAATCTAATTTAGAGTTGGCATAAGATATGGAGGAATCCTTATCTTATAAGGAAAGAAGGAAATCAGCTTTTATAAAAGATAAATTTGGAATTTGAAAAAGAAAAGAATTCTATCCCTTTATTTTAGGAATAAAAATTATTCAAGAGGATAATTATTTCTTGGAGAATAATTCTTATTCAGTTGATGAAGTTATATAAGGGATAGAAATCAGTATACTAAGATACGTTTTCAGATTTGGAGAGAAAAAGATTTTGAGAGCTGAAAACGGACTCCCACAGCACAGTGTACGACACAGAGTTCTAGTAAGTTAAGGTTTCTAAACAACGATTGTAACGATCCTCTATTTGCTTGAATAAGAAGCACGCTTGTGAGGAATCTTTCTTTCTGTAATCTTTCATATTATAGAGAGTAGCAACACTTAGGGTTAAGTGTTGGGGAGCACTACTAGAGTTAGTAGTGGGGGAATCGAATTGTATCAAGGGTTTGGTATTTTACGATTCAAATAAGAAAAGAGTAGTTTGTGTGGACGTAGATCTAGAGGTGAGATTGAACCACGTTAAATTCCTGTGTCTTATTATTTGATTTCATTGTTTTATTGTTTGATACAATTTCGTTCGAGCAAAAGCATCAATCGGAGAATTTACGAGTGAATAACACAGTGCATGGCACTGTGCCATAAGAGTGTTTTTGCGAAAATCGATTAGTTTTAGCCACTCAATTCAACCCCCCCTTCTTGAGTGTCACCTTGAGGTCCAAAAAGTGGTATCAGAGCAGGCTATTCTCGAAAGGCTCATTTGTAGAGAATAGAAGTCATGAACATGCAAGATGACTCTCGAGATAGACACACTAAGTGCCCGATTTTTAACGGAAAAGACTATGGATGGTGGAAGGCTAGGATGAGGATCTACATCCAAGGATCGGATTATGAATGTTGGAAAGTCATAAGAAAAGGACCTATCCTTATCCAAATAAAAAATGCTGAAGGAAAGATGGTCGACAAGGATGAAGACAACTACAATTCAGTTGACTATGCAAAAGCCGAAAAAAACTTCAAAGCTATGAGTATTCTCCAGTATGGGATTGGACTTGATGAATACTCAAGGATCTCAGCTTGTACTACAGCAAAAGAAGTATGGGACATGCTGGAGTTGGCCCACGAAGGTACGAATGAGGTAAAACAATCTAGAATAGATTTGCTTGTCCAACAATATGAATTGTTTACTATGAATAAGGACGAACCTATTAAAGAGATGTTCACTAGATTTACACTAATCACTAATGAATTACGTTCTCTAGGAAAAACATATACTTCTGAAGATTTAGTGAGAAAGGTGTTAAGAAGTTTAACAAATCGATGGCTCCCAAAAATAATCGCTATTCAAGAAGCTAAAGATTTGACTAAACTTTCACTAGAACAACTTATTGGGTCCTTAATGACTCATGAACTTGTCTTAGATTCTAAAACTAATGAACCAAAAAGTAAAGGTATAGCCTTGAGAACTGAATTGGAAATTGAAAAAGGAAGGAAGAAGTAAGAAAATGAGACAACTCTTTTTTGAACTATATCATAAACAGATCTTCATAGCTTCATTCATTCGTTGAACCTTTGGGATAACCATTAGCATTGAGGTCAATAATAGTGATAGTGATGATGATATTGATTTTCTTACAAGAAGATTTAAAAATTTTCTCAAAAAGAACAAAAACAACAATCCTAGAAAAGATGAAAATTTCAAAGGTAAGAGCACTACATCTAACTTTAAGAAAAGTGCCACTAATTCGGGTTGTTTCAAGTGTGGAGAGTTAAATCACAGGATAAAGGAATGTCCCTTATGGAATGATGAGAAGCCTAAAGAAAAAAGGGATCAAACAAAGAAGGAGTTCAAGAAAGCAATGATTGCTGCCGTTTGGGGAGATTCGGATTCTGATGAAGAACAGTCAGAGGCACAGTGCCATGAAGAAAAATTATGTCTGAATGCTGTACAGACATCACAGAGAAGGGCACAGTGCCAGGACGACTCTCACTTGTGTCTAATGGCGAAAAGTTCGAACTCCCAAGATGAAACTGAAGACAGTGAGGTAGGTCTTCTTTCTCTAAAACCTTCAATACATCTTCTTTCAAAAAAACCAACTTGTTACTTTGCTGGGAAATATCATTGATGATTGTCAAGAAATGAATGATGATTTTTCAAACATGAGAAAAGAGGTGAAAATTTTAACTAAGCAAAAGATTGGGTTGGAATTGGAATATAAGGATTTATTAAAGGATTGTAAAGAATTGATGAAAAAGAATGATGAACTTGAAAAAACTATTGAAGAGAAAAATGTTGAGTTAAATGCCTTAAGGTACGAAAAGTCTCTCGCAAAAGAAGTTGTTAACAACACTGTGCCATACACTATGCTAGACGCTAAAAATTCGGATCTTGAAAATCAAATTGAATCGTTAAAACATGAGTTAACTGAGTTAAAAGAATCAAGACAAAGATCCAGAATTGTTCCACTTATGCTACCTCATGATGCTAAGTTAAGTGATGCACTTGATAAAGTTAAAAGAGATTTGGAAATTTCGAGAAAAAGAAATAGCGATCTAAACACTTCTGTTGACTTTTTAGAATCACAATTGACTATTGCTCGGAAAATGTATGAAAAATGGTTAGATGGTAAAAAAGCCTTAGAATATATCTCCAGTACAACTAGCAATCGAAACAGAATTGGTTTAGGATATACAGACCAGAGGCGCAGTGTAAGGCACAGTGCCAAAAATTTTGAAAGAGACTTTTGTAAAAGAAAATATGTCGATCTACCTGAATATTTGATTTGCAACTTTTGTGGAAAGAATGGACATCTTATGGATAATTGTAATCTCAAGAAAAAGAGTGTTGCGAAAAATGTAAAGTATGTAACTCAAATATGGGTTAGAAAAGACTTATTAGAAGCTCAACGAAAGAAAAAGGGACCCAAATAGATTTGGGTTCCTAAAATTAACAAGTAATCTTTTTGCAGGCAAATGTGAGAGGACGCAGCCTATGGTATCTCGACAACGGCTGCTCAAGACATATGACTAATGATAAATCTCAATTCCTCTCACTAGTAGCCTACCATGGAGGGTGTGTTACATTTGGCGATAACAAAAAGGGATAAATAATTGGTATTTGAAACATCGACAAATCCCTAACACACTCCATAGAGAATGTGATGTTGGTAAGTGGTTTGAAAAATAGTTTGTTAAGCATACCACAATTGTGTGATCAAGGTAATTATGTTGAAATTCATGCATGAATATTTTACAAGATAATTTGTGGCTTTGGGATTAATTTCTGGAAATTAGTTGAGTATTATGCTTGTTGTCCTCCTTTAAATATGTTAATTAGAGTGTTGATGCATGTCTTTGTGAAGCTTTGTGAGTAAAGGTCTACTTGATATAAAAAGGACTCGTAATGGTCTAATGATGTTGTCCTAATGTCATGATCCTAAGTTGCCGAACTAATGAGCTATATGATCCTAAGTTGCCGATGTTTTGAGCTATGAAATGCAACTTCTTTCTCCTATAGCAAGCTTGATCTTTATCCCAATAATCTGATTTTCTATTTATGAATTTGACATTTGTGCCTCATTATTTCTTTCTTTCATATGTCTCTCCTCATCTTCATTTCCCTATTATATTCCTTCTTTTCCTCACCCATTGATCCAAAGTTCAACAAGTGCTTTTAATCTTGATTAATGATAATTTATGGGGCAAGAACATCTTGATAAGGTGATGGAAGAAAAAGACGCATCAATTAAGGGGGAACATGAAAAGGTTGGAATGAAACACAAATACGTGAAAGAATGAAAGGTACTAATTCACACTATGCAAGGCATAGTGCCAGGAGATGCATCAAAAAAAAAATGAGGTCCGAATTAACTTATTATCTTTGATCTCTTATTGATTGACTCTAGTAATATTGTATGGTCTGCTTCTCCTTCATAAAAAAAAAAAAAAAAAAAGAAAAGAAAAGGAGAGTAAGACACTTATTTTGGATAAGTCCCAGAGTTCAATTCAAATGTGAAGAAAATTATCAAAGTTTTGAAGATCATCGATTCCAGTATTCCGAAGATTAGTTATATTTGGAAGGGAATAGATTGTTCACTGGCACAGAAACACACACACTGCCACAGTGAAGAAAGTCTTATGATGCTTATTTGCGGAAGTTGAAAATCTTTAAAGAAAGGTTTAAGCACTTGTTGAGCCAATTGCCATTTCAAATCTTCAAGCTTGCATTACTTTTCTTTATCTTACTTTCTTAGCTATCAACCATGATCCTTCATGATTATTTCTTGCTTCATAATTTCGGATTGTGAGTTGGATTATTTTTTGCTTAATGACTTCAGATTGTGAGTTGGATTATGACATAGCACCAGCATCCTTAGTATTTATTGCTTGAGCTACTTGCATTATTTTGCTGACTATATCTCACTTTGACTAGCGAAACATGTTGATGCTCTCCTTTTTGATAATGTCAAAAGGGGAAAGATGGGTAAAATACTTAGACTAATGAATTGGTTATCTTGGTTACCATGTTACTTGTGAATGATGTTGAGTTATTTTTCCCTAATGTGATTAATGGTGCATATTTTGAGGGGGAAGTATTATTTGTTTGTCATCATCAAAAAGGGGGAATTTGTTGTGACTCTAAGTCAATGTTATTTTGATGATGATAAACATTCTATGTTATAACATGTATGTGTGTAATAGTGATCTAATAAAGCTATCAAGATTGGATGTTCATGAAAGACCAAGAACTTGAAGATATGGAAGCTTAGGTCTAGTTATGTTCTTAGTCATGTTTATGCAATGTAATTAACGTATTGGAACTTTGTGCTAAACTAGAAATATGAAATTAGGATGGTTAACTATTTTCTTAGAGTTAAGAAAATAGGTAATTATATTAATTTCATGTTTCTATATTTAAAGAATATAAAAAGGGGAGTTTTTAATTTCGAAAATTAGTTTTGAAAGGAAAATAATTTTTACAAAGATTTTCGAATAAAGAGTTTTGTAATAACTGATTATAAAGAAAACGTTTCTTTAAAAATATTTTCGAAAAAAAGAGTTTTAAAAAATCTGAGTTTCAAGAACAAGATTTTGATAAAGATTTTCGAAAAAAAAGAAAAAGAAGAGTTTTAATAAAAAACTGATTTTAAAGAAAACATTTCTTTAAAAGATTTTCAAAAAAGATTGTTTGTAAAAAGAGAAAAACTGATTTTTAATGATAACGATTTTTATAAAGTTTGTTTAGATAAAAACAGATTTAAAATCTGATTTAGAGTTGGCATAAGATATGGAGAAATCCTTATCTTATAAGGAAAGAAGGAAATCAGCTTTTATAAAAGATAAAATTGGATTTTGAAAAGGAAAAGAATTCTATCCCATTATTTTAGGAATAAAAATTATTCAAGAAGATAATTATTTCTTGGAGAATAATTCTTATTCAGTTGATGAAGTTATATAAGGGATAGAAATCAGTATACTAAGATACGTTTTCAGATTTGGAGAGAAAAAGATTTTGAGAGCTGAAAACGGACTCCCACAGCACAGTGTACGGCATAGAGTTCTAGTAAGTTAAGGTTTCTAAACAACGATTGTAACGATCCTCTATTTGCTTGAATAAGAAGCACGCTTGTGAGGAATCTTTCTTTCTGTAATCTTTCATATTATAGAGAGTAGCAACACTTAGGGTTAAGTGTTAGGGAGCACTACTAGAGTTAGTAGTGGGGGAATCGAATTGTATCAAGGGTTTGGTATTTTACGATTCAAATAAGAAAAGAGTAGTTTGTGTGGACGTAGATCTCAGAGGTGAGATTGAACCACGTTAAATTCCTGTGTCTTATTATTTGATTTCATTGTTTTATTGTTTGATACAATTTCGTTCGAGCAAAAACATCAATCGGAGAATTTACGAGTGAATAACACAGTGCACGGCACGGTGCCATAAGAGTGTTTTTGCGAAAATCGATTAGTTTTAGCCACTTAATTCAACCCCTCTTTTTGAGTGTCACCTTGAGTTCCAACAAGAATTTTAGATTTTCAAATAAATTGTGATAATTAATCCATAGTATTTCTTTGCTAATTTAAGCAAACTAAAAGTATGATATATATTAAATTAAATTGAATGTACACAAATGATTTTTTTAATTTCTTTTCTTTACTAATCACAAATTACAATAATACTAATATCAAGATTCTTCTTCGACAGCATGAACGCAAAAATTCACCAAAGTCCCAACACTGGAAAGTTACCCTCAAATTCGTAGCATTGTACCTTACTTTCCTATTGAGTTTTTCAAAAGAGCCCTTCCTACCGGAAATATAACTTTATTTGCACAATAAAAATTAAGAAAATATTGAACAGTAAAAGAAAAGTTCCCAAAGTAAGAGAAAAGTTAAAAAGTAATAGAAAATTGCAATATCACAACCTCTTCGACATATTTGACTTATATTCAATTACTTATATGTATGCTTACTAGCCTCCCATGGGGAGTAATTCTACATAGATTATCTTTTAATTATCATTGTTGTTGTTGCTGTTGCTGTTGTTGAAGTATGAGATGTACGACATTCAAGATTACTCAGTAAACTGTTGAAGTACTAGACCACAATTGATAATGTTACTTACATGTGTGTGGTGTTTTGTTGGTTTGGAGCAATCAATTGACAATGTAGCAAGAGAAAGAGCAAATTTATATTGAAAAGGATGAAGAAACTTACCCACAAATGTAAATTGTAGAAAGTGGTTCCTCCAAAGGATTGAAAACAAGAAACATCAATAACAACATAACCATTCTTTTCCAGCAGTAGAAGCATTTCAGATATTGATACTTTCTCAAATGCTGATACCTGAATTACCAGCTCTTTGTCACCCAATATATTTGCTGAAATTGTACAAGAAGACGTCTTCTCCTTATTTATGCACTTTTTTTGGTTTTTCTTCTTGAATAAATTCCCCTATATTTCCTTCTAATGCAGAAAGTTTTGATGAAAGCACTTCCTTCTTATGAGTTAGATCATCCACTTCCTTTTGTAGCTTAGGTATGTACTCAAGTACCCGTCCAACTGTTGTTGGAATGCTTAGTTTTTTCTGCAACAAAAGCATGATAATTGAAAGTAATTAGTGCTTGCAAAGTTGTAATAATGAAAAATAAAACAATTACTCTTTTATATAAGGGTAACATAAAATTTACTCTTTTATGATATGTAAAAATCCAATTAGAAAAAAAAAGTTCAGAGATTAAGATTTTGTACACAATTTTTCTATCCAATAATATGAGAAAACTAATAAAAATACTAAAATGATATGAATTATTGCTTAGAAATAGATCAAAGTTCGAATAAGGGGAGCAGCTAAATTTAATGGTAGAAAAGTGCAGCCAACTACTCTAGGCTTATAGATGATATAGGTGGTCCGACTTAGACTTTATGTGTAACAAAGAATATAAAAATGATTGAAAAAAACAAAAAATTCTTTGACTAGTGACAGATGAACTAAACCTATATAAAGCTCATCTTTACTTTACCTAAATTAGACTGACTAGCCAATTTAAAAGGTCTATTTGATTCAACTAATAAGAAAAATATCTTTTCAAAAAAAAAAAAACTAATGAGAAAAATAGTACGTAAGAATTAAACTATACCCTTTGATCATTTGCAGGGAGCAAAGCACGTAAAGACATATACATGTCGTTGATCTTCTTTCTTCTGTCTCTCTCACTTGCATTATGATTAAGCTTCTTGGCTAATACTGGATTATCAGAATGAACTATAGAACTTGTACCTTGTGGCGATTCGCTTTGCTTAACATCATCATTAATCTCCTGATTAACTTGATCATTATCTTGAGCTTGAGACGATGAAATATTATTAGTAAAAAATATAGACTCAAAGTCAAAATTATCAAATTCTTGGTTTGTCCCTAATTCTGTGGGATACTCCCATCCTAAAGTAGGGCATAATGGAGACACTGCTAACATTTTCTTTGTTTTGTTTCTTTGTTGGTCTATTTTCCTTTGATATGAAGCTAAGTTTTTATGACAATGGTTAATGTTAATGTAAGTTATTAGATCTGCTATATATATACAAGAGGTATAATAAATAATGTATGTAATTTATATAGATAATGACAAGTAAATAAAAAGAGAGTGAAAAAAGAATTCATTTTGCTTGGCTCGTGTACTCATGTGTGGTTAAGTAACTTAATCATCTTTCACCTTATATTAATTAGAGTGGAAATTGAGTTTTTAATTTTATAATGCATGATTATGTATCGATGCGTGTAATAGTCTCGTGTAAGTCTTAAGAAAGCTCGTGTATTGATTATTTTATCAATGCTTAATCATCTTTTAGGATAACAATCTCTTTTTTTATATAGGACATCTTGTGGACAACAACTTTAATACTTTATGCATACTGAAAGTGCGACCTGCACTGTCAGTTTACTATCTGACATAAGTGTAATTTAAGTGCCCTCTAGGCCTCTAGCATCTTACGTCGTTATCGCATATATGAGACTAAAGTGTTGTTCACACAATTTATTTGTTTAGGAGTATATATATATTTGTATATAAGGGGCACCATGACTATATTACGAAATAAATGTCAAATGGTAGTACGTTGAAGGGGTTTTTAATTATCATTATTGAGAGAGATTCGGGTGGAGTTTAGTTAGTGTTAGAACTCTATGTCCCCAAGTATTTTGGTGATGATAAACATATTTTTGTATATATAACATGTTTGGTTGTTTTATGGTACATATAGAATTGTCAAAAGAAGTTTGAATGATCAAGATTGCTAATCATGGAAGGATGTTAGACTTCTAATTATAGTCAAACATGTAATAAAAGGATTATTATGTAATATGACATTATTGTGTTTATTTGATTTTACTAGAGTTAGTAAAATAAATAAACACAATAATAAATATTACATAAAATTCCTTTGAAATAAAAAGGGGATTCCAAAAATCTGATTTTTCTTTAAAGAAACAAGATCTCCAAAATCTACTAATTTGTTATGGAAAAGAAATAAATATCTTCCCGAAAATCTCTTGCAAGAGATAACATTCTACAAAGATAATATTTCAAGAAGATTTCAGAAATTTATCTTTATTAAAAGATATGATAAATCCGTGAGATAGGATCATATCTTTTAAAAAGGAAATTGATCGTCAAACTAATGTTTGCTTTAAAAGGCGAGCATGCATCTCATTCGAAGACACGTTTTTCCAGCAACTATCTTGAGTATTTTACGAAAAACGAAATCTCCATCACAGAGTATAGCACAGTGTTCAGACATTGCTAAGTTGGTTACCTAAGAGATTATCGAAACCTCTATCTGCTTATTTGAGAAGCACATTATTATAGAGAGTGTTGGGTTGGGTACATGAGTTTATATTTGATTCAGCTTAGCAACACTTATAGTTTAGTGTTGGTGAGAACTACTAGAGTTAGTAGTGGGGACTTGTACCTTGAGTGAGGTATTAGGGGAATTCGTTATTAGTGGATTTGGCGGACGTAAATCTCGGAGTAGAGATTAAACCACGTTAAAATTATTTTGTGTCCACTTTGCTATTTATTATCCGCTTATGCAGTGTGTTTCAATTGAATCTCGAAATCTCAATTTCAATTGAAACACAATGCATGTTACAGTGCCGTAACTTTTAAAATTCGGTTTTTGTAAGATTATTTTTAATCAAATCGATTTCATCCCTTTGTAATTGATTTCTTGCTATCTAAGAGTTGGAATTCTCACGGTCTTACCACTTTTTAAGGGGTTAACCCTTATTCAAGCTCGCCAAAGGCTTGAGGGGTAGGGAAGTGGGTGTAGGAGAGGATATGCACAAAGTGGGACTGAGGTAGGCATACTTGGAGGGTCTCACACATGTAACAAAAAAATATTGAGAGCGTTATCATACCAAAATATTATTGATATACATAGTTTTTTTTTTTTTTTTTCAAAATGCATAGTAAACAGTTTTTCTACATATATTGCTTAAAAATATCTCGATTTCGTATTGGATTTAAACTTATTTGCTTGATTTACCAACCCTATAATCTCAAATGCAAGCTCCTTTTTTTTTGGTATTAAATCGTTACTTGAAGTAGTGATTTTTAGGGAAAGAAATTGCTACTTCCAGTATATTTATAGTTATTTGTATCGCTACTCGAAATAGCGATTCCAGGCGGTACTTTATTGTAAATAAAAATAGTAATCAGTATTATTCTTAGCCTTGTGCCTCTATGATCTCAGAAGGGTTATAATGAAAAAAAAATGCGAAATGATAACTAAACATCTAAGCATATATAGACAGTGAACAATACTATAAAGTGGGTAAAAGAGTATGCAAAATGAGAATTTTCGTCGTTTACTAAGATATCTAGGAATTGAAAGTTAAAAATTAGTTAGGTGGAAAGATTGTAAGGAAATTTATAGGTTTTGTAATTTGTATGAATATTTAGCCTAGTTATGACTTCCTTCATTTGCAGGAGAGTCATTCTAGATGGTCTGTTCCAACCTTGAAAGGCCTCAGGTTTGTAAATATACTTTGAAAAGTAATATACACCTCACAATTTATTAGTAAAAAAATAATTTTGGCTCAATTGGTGAAGGCGGGAGTCCATGAATCGGCTTGCTTCTAGTTGAAAGTGATCCGTGTTTGATTACGCTTAGACGTACAAGAAATCTACATAAAGGTACGCAAATGGATATGTTGAAAACCAATCCAAAACAAAGAATTTTTTTTGTTTAGTAATAACATCCACTTTAATTATCCAACACAAGTCTAGTTATCTAAATTTTTGTACTAATAGTAATCAGATTATTCAGTAAACTCAATAGCATGTAATGTGAAATTGATGTATTTCGAATAATATTTTAAGAGTATCTCCATATATACACGTATACTCTTATTTGTAGTTTTTACCAAATATATATTCATCAAAATATTGGTGAAATTAAAGTTCTCTTTATTTATGAAGCATAACATATTATCTAATGAGGAAGGGAATACAATGTTACATACCAACGTATTGTGACATTGTCAATAATTGAAAATAATTAATAATTAAAACTATTGACCTTCCTCTCAAAAAAAAACACTATTGACCTACTTAAGAAAAATATTTGAGAGTTGGCTGCGGAGATTTTTTTTTTGAGATATATCACCAGAAAATTCAAATTATATTTTAAACACAGGGAATATAATAATTTTGTATTTAAGAAACTCAAAGTTGGAGATTCTCTTTGACACCAATTATCTCAACATGATTGGACTTTGCTGCTTAGTGGGATGCATGCATTGTGATTTGATGATAGTCCACTAAATTAATGGCTTGTTAAGTGCTCGTGCCATGCTGAAGCATAGACTCCACTCAGAGCAACATATCCTACTAGACCAACCGCGAGGCACGTGGTAGCTGGCAATCTGGCACCACTACTTAAAGAACTTATGAAATTATGAATAAGCTAAGGCATGTTTAGTTCGCGCGAAATATTGTAATCCGGGCGATCCGATCGATTTGAGCTTATTTTTTACGATCGATCGATCTTAACTTATTTTTTCGATCGATCGATCCGAACTTATCTTTTAAAAAACATATTATTACTAATATTATTATTATTTTGTATTTCATTACTAGTATTACTATTACTATCATTTTTTTACTATGCACAACTTTCAATAATAATAATAATAATAATTTTATAATAATAATAATATAAATAATATTATAATAATAATAACAATAATAACAATAATAATAATAATAATAATATAGATAACATAATAATAATAATTATTATTATTAATTAGTTTTTTTTTGAAAAAGAGCACATTAGTATATGAACATAAAGTTAAAAATAAAAGACTAAGGACTCTTGGGTCCAATGATATGGATTCTTACCTCCCACGTGGGAGACCAAGGTTCAAATCTTAGCTTGGTCGAAGCATATATTTCAATATTGTTGTGGGTGGGGGAGAGGGGTTGGGGCTTGTTGGGTCTTTAGGTGAGTGACCCTATGCGAGGGCAAACCAGGAGAAAATTCAATCTTACCACGGGATTCCCGAAAGGGGCCCCAAAAAATTAAAAATAAAATAACACTCATGTTCAAGGTCCGTTAATAATAAGAATTTAGACCCCTCAAAAAAAATAATAATAAGAATTTAGATAGTAATGAAAAGAACATATAATGATATTATAAAAAACATATCTTTGAAAGAGCATACAAGATCTATTTAAAGAACACATTTTAAAAATAAAAGATAGATGTTATTTTTTATATTGATGACATGTTTGGATTTAACTAACAACATGTCCGGTATCTTTAGGTCGAAGACGAATTTGATTTAGCCTTGTTTAATTGTATCTTGTTTTTCTTTAATACCTATTGTAGATGCCTGTTTTGCCTTCAATTAATGAATTCTCTTTCAAAAAAAAAAAACTAACAACATGTTCTTTGTTATATCAATAAATTATTCTTTTTTATTATAAATAAACCTATAAATATATATAATCATATGATCTTGAACAAAATGGTTAAATATTCTTCTTATATCGTTGTCTTGTTCTATATAAACTTTGATTTTAAAGATAAGTTGAAATCCTTTGTAGGGAAAATTTTGAGCGTGATGACAACACCATTAAGTTATCCCATGCTACTCATGTTTTATATAAACTAGTAATATATAATTTATATTATTCTACCAAAATTGTTTTAAAAAATAAACATCATATACTATTGTCATGTTCGTTACATGTACAACATCAAAAAAGAACATCACATATCAAAATTATTAATTAGAATAAATATAAAAAAGAACACTTACAAATGCCAAAAGAACATTCTTTTTCTTGAATACAAATAGCTTCAAATAGTGATATCAATGACATTTATAATAATAGCAACGACATTAATAATAATTACCAATATTAATAATTAATAAGTACAACAACGACAATAATAATAATCTTTTTGAACAAATGTACTAGTAAATAGTAATATTAATAGTAATAATAATTGTATAAAGTAATAATAATAATAATAATAATAATAATAATAATAATAATAATAATAACAACAACAACAACAACAACAACAACAACAACAACAATAATAATAATTATTACAATAACAATAATAGCATTAGTAATACTAATAATCATAATAATCATGATGATAATAATAATAATAATAAGTTTTTAAATATAAGCATAATCGAACTTATCGATCGATCTGAACTTATCGATCCGATCCGAGTGAACTTATTTTTTCGATCTAATCGATGCGGTGCGATCTGCTCGATCCGAAATAAGCATATATAAGGTGGGCCGAACATAGCCTAACTCAATATGAGCTGGATTTTGTTGGAAGATTCACCTGAATTACTGAAAGTATATGTTAAGAGTTCACAACCAATAAGAAATGTTATGGTTTGCCAAAGTCCTCCCGATATACTATACTTTTTATTTCTCAACCAAAATATAATTATAGAGAATATTTATAGTACACCTGGGTGTACCATGCTCATGATATACCCAAGACTATTTTCGCCAAATAAGCAAAATGAGCAAATTAGCAAAATGAGCAAATGAGCAAACATTTCTACTCATTTAAGAAAATGAGCAAATACTTTTATTACAAAATGAACAAATGAGCAAATGAGCAAAATGAGCAAACTTGGTGTCAAATAAGCACTTGAAATTTTAATTTATTACAAAAATACCCTGAGTGTACCATGAGTGAACTCATAATTATAGCCTAAAAAGATTTAGTAGTAATTTTGTCTTTTTCAATCTTACTTGTCATCGTATAAAATCTCATATATGACCATATATCTTACAATAATTTATAGTATGACAATGGTATTTGTTGTCTTAAAGAGAGTGACTTTCACTTATGGTAGAATTAAGCCCTTTAAAGTACAAGGTGATATATTATCTAAAAGTAACCCTTTTAGGACACAAACTGAGATAGTCTTACCAAAATTTTATCGTAAGACAATCTTACACCGAACTTACTAATGTTATCGGTTTCTCATGCTGATCATAGCCCAAAAATGTAGGTACAATTTAATATTCTAATCCTACAAATGTGCGATTTTATCATATGATATAGTCGAAAACAATTTATAGTAAAATTGAAATGAGCTCCTTGCCTATCTCAGGGTGAAAGCCAAATTTATGAACCCAAAAAACCCTTTTGATAAGTGTAAATCGTGATCTCGAGATCGGGAGGAGGCACAGACTGAAACTTAGAATGTATGGAGGTCGAACTTGCCCCAAAATAAATTGTAGGGCCTCCCATAAGATGCATTTTTGAATTGTGATGATTTCGGAAGTCATCACATGAACTTGGGGTGAATTAAACTCTGGAAACCCTCACCAAAGGGTCATAAGTCACCAAAAGACTTGACTTCTTTGTTACTTCAATCAGTAGAATCCTAGGAAGCTATTTTCATTCAAGCACCTTGGGATTTATTGTCTAGCAGACATTGGCGTCTACTAGATGAGATGCGGCAATCCATTTTTGAAGATCGTCTCGGTTTCGTCTCTTAACATATTCCCTCTCATATCGGGTTTTCTTCAAGACATTCAATCCAACCCTACCTACCATCGCTCGTGACACGTTTAAGTTGGATTTGGACTTATAATAGTTTCTTTTTGTTTCATAGAATATGTAAGAGCAAATGAAGCTCCTTTAGTTTTATTTGCTTGTTTTATATTTGATTGTATTAGCATTAGGTTGTACCTCCTTTTTTTAAATTAATGCAAGTTTTCTCGTTGTAAAAAAAAAAAACCATTTGGCTGCCTCCTTAGTCCTCATGCTCGCCAATCAACATATATGTGATGTTATTTGGTGGAGAGAAGCATAAGGGAAAAATCATGTTAAAAGAGAAGTAGTCATTATTAGGAAATTAAATGAACATGGACATCACATCCAGAATCCCACCCTTTGTTGCATTAGGTATGACAAACTCGTACTTAACAAGCATTTTCTTGACCTAAAATTACCTGAACTAAATTTATTAGACTTAATTGAACATAATCAAGCCTGATTTTACTTTATATTTACGACTGATTCAATCTTATCAATTCTGATTAGACTTAACCAAACCCTAAAACTTGTCTTTTTAAGATGAAGAAATCACCCCCTCGGGGCCCTAACGGTTTGGTTTTATGAATCTATAAATTGAGGTAAAATATCCCCCAAACCTTCCAATGTCGATTTATTAAAATTGAAGAGGGCGCTTCCATCCTACATCCCTTGATACAACCAAATAAAAGAAAATAAATATTGCATCACTTTGCGATGCACCTCTCCACCAATATTCCATTACAATTACCAAGAGTGCAACCCATCACCAAAAGGCAATTAACCACCATCTTGCCACTAGGGGGTATACACCGGTCCGGGACCGGACCGGACCCGATTGGACAAGAATCGATTTTTTTTTAAATCGGGATCGAAAAATCCAGTCCGATTCTGGACCTGTTGGACCGGAATCTGAATTCTTTTACAAAAAAAAATCTTTTTTTTTTATTTAGATTTATACATAATTCATATTAGATACATCAAAATTTAACAATTCTAACAATAATTTTAAAGTTAATAAAGAGTATGCTTTTAACTTTCTAACTTTATAACTTTGAGATTTTTTTTTAACTTTTATACTATTTTTTTACTAAAAAAAGCAGAAATTCCAATCCACCGGTCCGGACCGAAATTTTCCGGGTTTGGACCGGACCGGACCGAAAACCCAGAATCCTGATTTATGGCGGACCGGGGACCGGACCGGAATCCGGTCCGACCCTACCCTTTGCACACCCTACTTGCCACTACTAGCCTCCTCACTACCGTTATTGCTTCTAACTTTATGTCTTCCTTGACAGCCACCATCGAATAACCCACCAATATCTACCACAACAATCCAATATTCAGAATCATAGTGGGAAAAAGCAACCATCAATGGTCCTTTTGCATGTTTCTAAAGATTCAGTAGAAGAAAAGAGAAGATGCGGTCAAAAATGGTGGGCAACAGTGTGGAGCATAATTTGGGAAGCCTGGAGAGGAGAGAGGATGTATTTAAGGTGGCAAGGAGGGGGAGTTATGAGTTAGGATACACATAAGAGAGGCACATAAGATATAATGTAGAGAAAAATAGAGTGAGAATGCAGCTAAGAGAGACGAGTAGGAATTGGTAATGACTGGTGAGTATGCAGAGGAGCACAGCCTAAAGATGGGGTGAGATAATAACAGAGAGGATGGTATAGAGAGAGTGGTTGAGGGGATGTGGAAGATGAGTTGGAAGATGAGGATAGAGAAGATACGACTGAGGATAGGCGAGGAAGAAAGTTGGGGGGTAAGGCAGGGACTGGCGGGGGTGAAGGAGGAGACACATGGTGGGAGTAAAACTCTAAGCCGGAGGGTTTTGAGTTTTGAGTTTTGAGTTTTGAGTTTTGACTGCGATTAGGTATAGAATACTAAGTATTACCATATCCATCCATAGGTTTACTACAAAACGGTTCTAACCCAACACATAAAGCAAATACTTAAATTAAACACATGCCCTCTTAAGTGAAAAAAGTGGTAGCAAGTAGAAGCATTATCTTCCTTTGGTACCAAGTAAAACCTGGAAAATATCTGCAATATATAGAACAATGATCCAATTGATTTCAAGAGGTTTACAATATCATCCTCACCATCAATATGGGTTCCCAAAAATTATTACTTTTAGTTTGTGCAGAGAAGCAATACATCTATAAATGCAACCGTCAAAAGCACAAAAACAACTTCATAGATTCCAACACCTTCCCGAACATGCAAACTTCAACCTACATTCATGGGAAAGATAGACATAGGGTAAGACAAGTTTTACGATAACACAGGAAAATGTTAAAAAATGCACTTATCAAGCAATCACCTCAAAAACAACAATCAATAGAAAACCAAAGTTATTACCTCTAAGAACAGAAACAATCTTAGGATGATTTTTCATACACTACACAAAGAGTAAATTGTTTATATGGTACGACAGTTCATACGAGCCAAATAATAATAAATTTAGTCTTAGTTGACTGACCCCCATGATATTAGCAGAAAATGTTATGTACCAAATATATAGTTAAAAGAAAAAAGAACACTTTAGCTCTTCCCGGCCACCATTCTTCAGCCATGAGCCCAAGTCACCAATCAAGTTACTCCTATAAGTTAAAGCTTTGTCCATTCAATTGCACAACAAATCCATAGCTCTGATGATAGAGAATCTGTCATGAATGAGTTACAGTAGTGTCTTAGAATTTCTCCTCTCAATAACATTGCTTTTGTTAATTATGCAATGTTCAGGATACCTGAGTAATCCTCTGGTTGTGTATCATTTAACTAAGGATGCCTTAGAAACCAACTACTATAAGTAGTTATATAATTAATTCACTTCGATAGTTTTTGTCAGAAAAGCAATCTTCAGATACATCAACCACACATGCAGCATCAGATATGTGTTCAACTACGAGACTACCACAACTAAGCACAAGTCTAAATTTCACTTTTTTCGTCTTCAAAGTGCACGTTTAGACGGTCATCACTACTTAAATAGAAAGTCCCACAATCCCAAATTCAATTATTGCTCCCAACTGCGAAGGCAGCAGCCAACCCAAAATAAACCGGAAAACAAGAAGCATGGAGGCTGTTCAATCAATGTTACATTGTACAATGTAATAAACCACTCTCTAAGACATCAATTGCATGTATACTTGCATAACTTCAGAGCAAGGCAGCGGTCCGCATTCAGTAAAGAATATCAACAATCTGCATACCCATTACAGATCTACTAACTTCGTATATACTAACTCCCTCTATGATTATAATTAAGTACTTGCGTCCACGGCACATGCGCACACAACAAAAAAACAAGCTCACGCATGAGAAACAACTAAAAGACAATGAGCTATCCTACATAGAGGTGAGGTAGCGATGGCTCTTAGACAGTATCAATATGTCACTCTTTCTCATTATCAACTATCACCAATATCCAAATTTTTGTACAATGCCTCCAGGTCGCAATCCAAGTAGCAAGTGCAGGCTATGCAGCCAACTATGTCACACTTTAACTAACTAGTCTCACATATAAGTAGTATAACATGACAGACTGAAAGTTCACGTTACGCAAGAGATGAGCAAAATGGATAAGCTGCAACCTCTTAATCAGAATCTACATAAGTGTAAAATGTGGAATCTCTTCTCTGAACACAATACCTATATAAAAATTAATGCATAGATCCTACAACCAGTTTGGAATGTGATAAGATGTCACCAACGAGCAAAACACATCATTTAAGCACCAGCACCCTGCACCCCCGCCTTTCATCCACGTTTTTAAAATTGCCATGCCACAGGCGATCCCAACCCAAGGATCAGGCGTGAATTCTTCTACTTAGAAGGACAAGGGGATTCTGCACAGAGCCTTAGAGCATGTTTGGTTTAACATTCTTGGGCTCTAAGAAACGGAATCAAATACCTATTCTCTTTCTTCTTGTTTGGTTCAACCTGTCTTCAATCCATTACCATTACATGGTGGTAATGGATTCCCCTAGTTTGTAATCTTCCCTTCCCCCTCAAGTAACAAAATCCAATTGTTGGTGATAATGGTTTTCTTTCCCTTTCTATTCCAAAGCTTGAACCAAACACCTAATAAAGCTGACAAATTCTGTTACCATTCCACTCCTTTTTTTATTCCATTCCCTTTCCATTTCATGATTTGAACAAAACATGCTATTAGTGTCTCAAACCGGATAAGAACCGAACAAGAATCTGATAGAAGAACACCACAGTTCACATTATAAAAATGTGATAAACTCGAATCACTACATGCCCTCAGCATAGAAAAGAAAATTCCAAGTCTCAAAATTAAACTAAAACAAAACCAAGAAAACCCAATATTTAACAATGAGACCCAAAATCTGATTCAGAAACAAACGTTTGAACAACAAATAGAAACTAGAGTAAATCAATCAAATACAATGAGATGATAATCATAAAGTTAAACAGATCAATAACAGCTAATTACCCCAAAACCGAAATTCCAGCAATTTCAACGTCAAAAAATCAAGAAAGTCGAATTGAAAAATCATATAAACAATCAAAAACGATGCTATGATTCTAAATCACCTGAAAATGAAAACGGCGAAGATAGTGAAATCAATGGCCGTGCTTCTGAGCGTGCTCAAGATGACGACGTTCCTCGGGAAGAGCGACAAGATAAGAAAACGCCATACCACCAAAGCAGACATGGTAAAGAGGCATGATTGAGTTAGTTTCGATGTGTTTGGCATGGTAATTTTCAATAGCTTTTGCAAATGAATCTTTGAGGTAAGAGATTGAGAGCATAGGTTTCACTTTTTCTGGTACTTCCTTCACTGTTACACCTCGAAGCTCTCTGAAGAAGTTTCGCATCGCCATTGTTGGATGAGAGAGAAAGAGATTTGGGAATTGGGGATCGAATTCGATTGAGATTGAAAGTGTAACCCTAGGTCAAAAGTCAAGTATTGGTTTGGCTTCGCTGTGAGTCTGATTGTCAATGAATTTTGTGATATGGGAGTATAGACCTTGATCCAATAGGCCCAGTTATTGGAGCCTTGTTGATCTCAGATATGAACTAATGAACGGAACAAAATATATCTCAAATTTAAAATGGAGTACTTCTCTAGTTTGAAAATAAATGATACGGTTTGACTTTTGACTTTTATTCTCTTTTCTTTTAGGACCGTATTTAATGATTTTTACGTAGAAGTATATAATCATGTATTTACTTGTTAGGAGGTTGAGGTGGGTGGAGTAGGGATCGAAGCGCCGTGGGAATAAATCGGTTTGAGTAACTTGACTTAGCTAATAAGAAAAGAAAAAAAATTCTCTAAGTATTTTGTGTCATTGATAAGCCGATTCCACATGCGTTCCAAGTTCCTTATAACTCTTTGATTGTTTCAATCTCTTAGTGTTTTGAGTTGTAACTAGGGATGAGCATGGGTCGGGTCCCGCTAGACCCAGACCTAGACTCGCAAATTTAGATTTAGACCCAGACCCAAAGGGTCTAAAAAATCCGTACCCTTATCCAGAACCAATGGGTCTGGCAAGTCCTGGGTCCAAAATGAGTCTCAAGCTTATTAGATGTTTCGATTGTTTATTTTAACTGCGAACTTTTTACACTCGTTTTTTTAGTTATTAAAATGATAAAAGAACAAAATGATAGTTTAATTCTTGTACAAACATTTAAAATCAATACATTCCCAACAAGTTGACTTGAGTCTTGGTAAAAAGTTTTATTACTACTTTATATATTTTGTATTATAATACATATATTTAAGTATGTAAAAATGAAATTAGGTCTACAAGGTATGTTTGGGTCTGAATTCATGAGACCCGGACCTAAACCCGAATTTTACCACCTAGACCCAGATTCGACCCAGACCCAATGGGTCTCAATTTTTCACACCCAAACCCTTCAAAATGGGTCGGGTATAACCGAGTCTGGGTTGGGTCCTGGGTCCATGCCCATCTCTAGTTGTAACTTGTAATGCCCGGTTTGGGGTGAGCTTGAGCAAGTTCATTGTGTAAGTGTGTTAAGCTTTGAGTACATGAAGCTATAAAAAGTGAAAACTTCGAATTAAGTTGTAAGTTGTTACTTCAGAACTAAGTTCATAGAGGAACTCAACTGAGGCCCGAGTCGAGAAATAGGTTTGTAACTGAGCTGTTTCTAATAATGAAATGTTTGATTTTATAATCCCTTTGGATCGAGATTTTTCTTTCCACTAGGCTTAAAAAGTTTCCTCGTAAAAATCTTCTCGTGCACTATTGTTTTTATAGCATTTCCTTCTTTAAGTTCCGTAAAATTTGCAACAATTCACTTCTCTCTTGTCGTGTTCTATCCGATTATCAAATACTCTCTCTCGCATTATATAAAGAAATTGCACCCATTTATATACTCACTTTTGCTCCGATGGAGTTGTTTCAATCAAGCTTTGCTCCAATGAGATTAAGGCAACAAGTATAGCTCGAACTTGAGTAGTTCTAATTAAGCTTTGCTCTAACATGTTGACAGTGTACTCGAATCAACTAGATTCGTTTACGTAGACACAGATATAATGCGAAAATGTTAGCTCTTTATAACCTAACACTTGACCAGTGTCTTTTTCTTTTAACATGGTCCTTACAAATTACAATGTCCGACATTAACAAATTGCAAGGAGTTTATGTACGTAGAAGTTAGAACATCAATGTTATTCTTACCTCTTTTTGCTTTTTAAAAAGCATAATGTTATAAATATAGACTGATATAAACATAACCAATTATTAAAAAAAAAAATGCATATATACTACTCCATCTGTCCCATAATATTGTCTTGTATATAATTTTTGGTGGGTCAAACTTTAAATTTTTTGACTAAATATTCCCATTAATATATACAAAAATACATACTCACTTGGAATCTTGTTAGATTTTCATCAATGTGTAGTTTCATAATATCGAAGGTCAAAGATTCACTTTGAAGACCGTGTAAAAAAAGAGACAAATTAAACACTATATTATGAGATGCAGGGAGTACACAGAAGAGCGACAATAAATGCATTCTGATCAGTAGGTTTTTATTGGTGCAAAATGAAGATCCGTCGATAGTCGATACTATTGAGATTTGAGATCAACCAACTGAAGGATTTATGTCCTCGACTTAAATGCAATTACTAATTATATTATGGATCGTATTATGGAGATAATAAATTCGTTCTATTGGGTCGTCTATACGTCTTGCTAGAGAATGCTACAGAACTTTGGGTTAGGAAATTATAAACCCGAAGCCCAATATAATGGATCCTATTAGGACACACAATATACTTGGATCAACAAAAGAAACCTAGAGCCCGTAAGGGCCCCTAGGTGTGGCCGGCCAAGAGGAGAGGAGAGGGAGAAGTGATTCTCCTTCTAACCTAAATATATTTATATATTTGGTTAGGCAATAAGGAAAATATCCTAGATATCTCTTATTATTCTTCTCTCTTATATTCTTTCCTAAAAGTAGAAGAAGAATTTCTTCCTTCCAACTAGCATTGGTGGAATGTTGATCGGGTTGGTGGACCAAGTAAAGGAATCACAATTGAGGTTCTTTATCCAGGCTTATACAAGCTTTGTGGAATTCACTGCCAAAGGTAAATTCTTAACTATTATGTGACCCTTGAATGTATATGCATAAGATCCTGTTCTAAGTGCTTATGAATATGATTCATGAAATTCCGCTTAGAGTACTTATAGAATCCTACAGTGGTATCAGTTTTAGCCTCTTGCATATAATTTTTGGTCATAATAATTAGATTTATTTTGATGTATTCTTGGCTAATTTTAATTGATTAAGGGGAGGAATTGAATTATGGATGTTTTGTTTAATTGGATTAATTAAATTTGATTTAATCTGCCTAATAAACGATTTTAATTTCTAAAATTCGACCTAAATTTTTTTTATTCGAAATATTTTTATTTGGCGAATTTTATGAAAATAAAATCCTGATTTTCGAAATTAAAATTCAATTTTCGATCTCAAATTTTTGAAATTTTCGAGAGTTAGATTTCTATTATTAATCATTTTTTCATATTTAAATTGTTTATGTATGAAAATTAATTCATGTGAAAAGAGTTTTGTGTGAATTAGAGATTAATACATATGAATAATGCTAAAATTAAATTAAAATAGAGATTTTATGTTAATTTCAAATATTCAACTCATATAATTAATCCGAATTTTCATATCTAAATTGTTTATGTATGACAAATTAATTCATGAAAAAGGAGTTTTATATGAATTTAAGGTTAATTGATATGAATAGCCCTAAAATTAATTAAAATGGAGATTTAAATTAATTTGCGGGAATTAGGCATAAAGGAGTTTATGTTATATTTATTTTGATCACTAAATTAATTTACAAGAAGTTGTGATTTAATTTAATTCCCACAAAAAAAAAAAAAAAACAAAGGAGGGAGGAGGAGCAGCCACGGTTGGGTGGCGCTGCCACCTGCGGGGCCACGGTGGCTGCTCCAGGTGGTCCTTGGTGGGCCATGGCCATGGCTGCGGCCCAGCAGGCGTGGCTTGCTAGCCACGTTTTCTTCTTTGCCCGGCGAGTATTTTAATTAAAAAAAAAAATTTTTTTTTGGAAAATCATTAAAACAGATTTTCGGTACATTTAGCAAATTTTCAGTTAAATAATTCCATAATTTTATTCTTTAATCTAATTAAAATTAGTAGGCAAGATATTAAAGGATAAAATCTTTAGGTGGTTAGGAATTACTTAAATATTTTATCAACTTGCTATAATTAAGAATATTTGATATTTTGATAGATGGCAAGTATAATATGTGATATTATGATGTGGCTTTTATATATTTTGATATAATTGCTATATATGACTAGTATAGCCCAAATTAAGTTAGAAAATACGATCTGCGTATCGTGATGTATTCTTGTAATTTTAAATACGATCTGCGTATCGTTAAGTATTTTTGTAATATATTTAATTTAGTTATTATTTAAATTATTTTGATACTTATGTAATCCAAAGACGAAGTCCATCGAGAAAGGCCCATGGATAAGGTGGATGGAGATCCATGAAGAGTCCAAGAATGAGCCATTGATGCTTAGTTCTTAGGATTAGGGGCTATACTAGATCATTTTATTTTCGCATTTTATTATTCTTTAAAATGCTTATAAGTTTATTGTATGTTGGTTGTTGATGTGCTAGAGTTCACTAATTCATAACAACATAATAAACTTAGGTCCCGTAAATATTAAGGTTGCTTTTCCAAACATAAAGTACTTATCAAACCCTTAATTAATAGTAATAGGTCATACCTCCGCAGGTGTTTATCATTAATTTTGGGATATAAGGTAAAATTGCGAATTTTACAACTTAGTTTGGTTGTCCTTAACAAAATTATCAAAAGCGTTTTGAATTTTGAAGCAAGAGATAGTTAAGCATGCGATGTTTATCCATCTAAACAAGAGTTATAATTTGTTATAATTAGTAAAAGAGTTTACTTACCTTGATAATGTAACGTTAAAGATAAGGCCTCCAGTCCGCTTAGTGTTGCATGTTGATAGAATCTTGTACAACACTTATTCAAATGGGACATTAAAATTGAATAGGTGATCAACCTAGAAACCTTTGCATGTTTTAGGTTACTTTATAAACATAAAATTGAACTTTGTTTTATTTTTTACATGCATGTAGATACCATGTCTAATAACAACAACAACAACTCCGGTTTCAACATTCGTCCTTTTCCGGAAAAGGACAAGGCGAATGGTGAAAATTTCCTTAATTGGGAAAGGACCTTAAGACTTGTTTTGAGGTCCGAGGGTCGAAGTATGTCTTAGAAACCCCACTTCTCGTGATTGCGATGAGTCGGCCGAAGCGGACAAACGTCGTGCTAAGCGGGGCCAATGATAGGTGCAGTCCGATTACTTGCTTGATGATAGCGGCCATGGAGCCGGACCTCCAAAGGAGGTTCGAAACCAAGGATGCTTATACCATCATGCAAGAGGCTGCGACTATGTTTCAAACCTGGCCCGAGTTGAGCGGTATGAGACTAATAGGGAGATACTTGAATGTCACATGAAGCCGGGATCAAGTTTGTTGGCCCCCATGTTTTCGCAATGATGGGTCTTTTCGAAAACATGGAGCGACTTGGATTCCCTTATAGGGTTGAGTTGGCTACTGACATTATTCTCCACTCATTACGATAGTTTCAATCGGTTCGAGAATGACCTACAATATGAATGAGTACGAAAAGACTTTGCAAGAGTTGTATGGATTGTTGGTCAATCTTTGAAAGGAACATCCCTAAGGTTGAACCAAAGAAAGAGGTTTTGATGGTTCAAAAGGGAAAGGGGTTTCAAGAAGAAATGGGCGGGGAAAGAAGGACAAAGGCAAGCAAGTTGCCATTGTTCTTTGAAAAACCTAAGCCAACCGCCAAGCCAAAGGTCGCTGCGGAAAGCAAGTGCTTCCTTTGTCACAAGATAGGACACTTTGGAAGAGGAATTGCCGGTATACTTGGAAGAAAAGAAGTGCGGGGCTTCCACTTCATGTATATATGTTATAGAAATCAATTTGACTTACGCTTCTTTATGGGTATTTGATACCGGTTGTGGTTCTCACATAGTTAATGATGTGCGGGGACTAAAAGAAGTAGGAAGGCGGCAAAAGGCGAGGTAGAGCTACGCGTTGGAAATGGAGCACGAGTTGCTGCACTTGCCATAGGGAGCTATAGTCTACACTTGCCATACGGGCTTATTTTAAAACTAAATAATTGCTATTTTGTTCCTTGATAACTAAGAACATAATTTGCGTTTCGGTTTTGGATTACGAAGGGTTTGTTTTGAAATAAAGAACAAGTGTTGTTCCATTTCTTACAATAATATGTTCTATGCCAATGCTAAATTGATAAATGGCTTATATATGCTTGATAGGTCATTACAAATCTATAACATAGATAGCAAGAAACAAAAATCAAATGATTCCAACCTAACCTACATTTGGCATTGTCGAATGGGTCATATAAACCAAAAGCGTATTCCAAGTTACAAAAGGATGGTATAATTCCATCATTTGATGTATGTGAATCATGCTTAATGGGGAAGATGACAAAATCACCATTCTTGGAAAAGGTGAAAGGGCCGGCGATCTTTTAGGACTCATACATACGGATGTGTGTGATCCTATGAGCACAAAGGCAAGGGGAGGGTTTAACTAATTCATTACCTTCATCGATGATTTGAGTAGATATGGATATATATACTTAATGAAACATAAGTCGGAATCTTTTGATAGATTCAAAGAGTTCCAAAGTGAAGGACATAATCAACTTGGTAAGACAATAAAAGCACTACGATCCGATCGTGGTGGTGAGTATTTGAGCCAAGAATTTGATGATCATCTAAAGGGTTGTGGAATTCTTTCACAATTAACTCCACCAGGAACACCACGGTTGAATGGTGTATCCGAAAGGAGGAACCGAAACTTGCTAGATATGGTTCGATCAATGATGAGTCTTGCTAATCTTCCGATTTCTTTTTGGGGATACGCTCTCGAAGCTGCTGCACACACACTAAATAGGAGCCCGTCAAAGGTGTAGAAAAGACTCCATATGAGTTATGGAATGGAAAACCTCGAAACTTGTCTTTTCTTAAGATGCGGGGATGTGAGGTCTATGTAAAGCGGTTACTATCGAGACAAGCTTGCACCCAAGTCGAGATAAATGTCTCTTTGTGGGATACCCGATAGAGACAAGGGGTTATTACTTCTATAACCGTCAAGAGAACAAAGTGTTTGTTGCTCGTGATGGTGTCTTTTTGAAAAGGAATTTGTTTCTAGAAAGACAAGTGGGAGTAAAACAATTATCGAAGAAATTTGACATGAGCAACAATTGGACGTGGTTCACACCATGTCGAGACGGCCCGACAAGACGAAAGTCTAGTTCGGGGAGATGATGTATTCAACGCATGAACCTCCTACCATCCCTCTTGAATCAAGTGAAGATCTTCAGAAGTTGAAGAGAACATTTCTCTTGATGCTCGGGCCCCGCGTAGGTCTAGTAGAGAACGGATTCCAAACAAGAGGTTGGTTGATTTCTGATGGCGAAAACTACGAAATTCGATTTTGGAGAATTCGAGCCTACTACCTACAAACAAGCTTTGTCGAGCCCGGACTACGAGAAATGGCTTGAGGCCATGAAATCCGAGTTAGACTCCATGTCCGAGAATAAAGTTTGGACCACTGGTCGACTTGCACGATGGGGTTAACCCTATTGGATGCAAGTGGGTGTTCAAATTGAAAGCAGAGACAAAGATGGGAATGTCTATGTCTATAAAGCAAGGCTGGTTGCAAAAGGATTCGAGACAAATTCATGGTATAGACTATGATGAGACCTTTTCTCCAGTAGCTTATGCTTAAGTCAATTCGGATACTTTTAGCGATTGCCGCATTTTATGATTATGAAATTTGGCAAATGGATGTCAAAACAGCATTCTTGAATGGGTTCTTGAGTGCGGATGTGTACATGACACAACCTGAGGGTTTTGAGGATCCAGAAAATCCTAAAAGGGTTTGCAAGCTTCAGAGATCCATTTATGGATTGAAGCAGGCATCTCGGAGCTGGAATCTTCGATTTGATGAAGCAATCAAGAAATTTGATTTCATCAAAGCGAAGAAGAATCTTGTGTCTACAAGAAGTTTAGTGGGAGCGACTTAGTCTTCTTGGTATTGTATGATGATGACATACTACTCATGGGAAATGACATACCAATGCTTGAGTCGGTCAAGGAATGGTTAAAAGTTGTTTCTCTAAGAAGGACTCGGGAGAAGGCGAGTACATGCTTGGGAATCAAAGTCCATAGAGATAGGTCTCGAAGGATGATTGGACTAAGTCAAGAAACTTATATTGATAAGGTTCTTGCAAGGTTCAACATGGAAAACTCGAAGAGAGGTTTCGTTCCCATGTCACATGGCATATCACTTAGCAAGAGTCGGTTGCCCGACCGAGCCTAATGAGTTAAAGCGAATGAGTAGCATTCCTTATGCTTTGGCTATAGGATCTATCATGTATGCCATGATAAGTACTCGACCGAGATGTTGCATATGCCTTTAGCATGTGTAGCGAGTTCCAAGCAAATCCCGGAGAAGCACACTAGGCTGCGGCTAAAAGCATCCTTAAGTACTTGAGGAGGACTAAAGGCATGTTCTTAGTCTATGGGGGACAAAGTGATTTGGTTGTTGAAGGTTACACGGATGCAAGCTTCCAAGCCGACGAGAGATGATTACCGCTCTCGGTCGGGGGTATGTCTTTCGTCTAAATGGAGGAGCGGTGAGCTGGAAGAGCTCAAAGCAAAGCTACTTGTGCGACTACAACGAATCGAGAATATTTAGCGGTGGTTGAAGCGGCTAAAGAAGCGGTTTGGATCAAGAAATTCTTGACGGAGTTTGGGTATCATACCTAGTGCTCTGGAAGGGATTGGGTTGTTACGTGATAATAATGGTGCTATTGGGTAAGCAAAAGAACCGAGATCACATAACAAATCCAAACATGTAATGAGGAAGTATCACCTCATTAGGGAGATTGTTGACGGGGAAGGATGTCGGGATGCGCAAAGTTCACACGAGATGAGAATGTGGTCGATCCGCTCACTAAACCACTACCTCGGCCCAAGTATGAGTGTCACATGAGGGCTATAGGCTTGAAGCAAATGTTAGAGTGGCTTTAGATTGTACTAGGTTTAGAGAAACTTGCTACAATGTAAAGACATGGTTTTTGCTATTTATGTTTATGAGAATAAATTTTATATTTTTTTATTATTGGTTTGGTATTAAATAAAATGTCCAAAATATATCTTGAATTCTATGGTTTTGTCAAATATGTGATTTGATAAATGAAACACCATAAGTGAACAAAATTCATAGAATATTAAAGTTCCTAATCTAAGTCATTAAAGCTGGACATAAATGACTTGTTAAAGGGATTAGCATATAAGATTGATTGATAGCGTCGTTTCATGGGCTATGGAAATATAGAGATGTTTAATCAATCATATGGATATGTATAGTTGATACATAGTCGACCTAGACATGCTTAGAAGTTTTATAACTTCGAAATTATATTAGTAGATTCCTTAGACATGAGTGGAACATTACTTAGCCCAATGATTGGTATAACTTTGATCTTGTCAAACGTCATGCCGTAAAGGGGACTATAAAGGCAGCATTCGGGTTGTGCTAAAAAAAATTGAGTGGGAGTATTGATTACCATAAGATTGAAAAGGTCCTCCTATATGAGATAGGATAGGTGTCTTGGCCCCTTGAAGAGCGAAAATTGAAAAAATGCATGGCCGTGCTCAAATGGATCATTCGATGATCATTTGTTTGTCAATTCGAACTCGGATTTCAAGGATTAATTTGAAAACTAGTATGGATGATATAGAAATATGATCATACTATCAAATTAAGACATTAACGACCCGTTTGGTAGTCGTTAATAAATTGCGGTAATGGGAATGAATTTTAGGTGTAGGTTACAAGGGAAGCGCCCTTAAAATCTCCATGGGGAGGCAATTTCAACCCTTAAGTTTGTGTTTTTTTCTCCATGGGGAAGCAAACTCATCCCTAATTTTCATTACCACTCATTACCACCTAACAAGGTGGTATTGGATGGGAATGAAAATTCAAGAAGAAAAATAGACACTATAGGATAAATTAGCATTACCATGGGAATGAACAATGATTTTCTTCACAAATTTACATACAAATTCATTCCCATTCTGCGCATTTATAACCAACTACCAAACGGGCCGTAAGAGACTTGGGGAATTCAAACATTTCACACTCGTCTCGGACAAGTGGGAGATTGAAGGATTTGTGTCCTCGACTTAAATGCAATTACTAATTATATTATGGATCGTATTATGGAGATAATAAATTCGTTCTATTGGGTCGTCTATACGTCTTGCTTAGAGAATGCTTCTGAGAACTTTGGGATAGGAAATTATAAACCTGGCGAATATAATGGATCCTATTAGGTCGCACATTATATCTTGGATCAACAAAATAAACCTAGAGCCCGTAAGGGCCCTAGGTGTGGCCGACCAAGAGGAGAGGAGAGGAGAAGTGATTCTCCTTCTATCCTAAATATATTTATATATTTGGTTGAGGCGATAAGGAAAATATCTTAGATATCTCTTATTATTCTTACCTCTTATATTCTTTCCTAAAAGTAGAAGAAGAATTTCTTCCTTCCAACTAGCATTGGTGGAGTGTTGATCCGGGTTGGTGGACCAAGTAGAGGAATCACAATTGAGGTTCTTTATCCCGGGTTATCCGAGCTTTGTGGAATTCGCGCTTGAGGTAAGTGCTTAACTATTATGTGATCGCTTGAATGTATATGCATGAGATCACTTGTTTTAAGTCTTTATGAATATGATTCGTGAAATTCCGCTAGATACTTATAGAATATATCCTACACCAACTTCTAAACACAAAATGTGGCTTAGTACATGCTATAAATCCAAATTAATTAATAGTTAACGGGTGTGCATATTCCTCTTTGCTACTAATAGGTATTATACGACATAATTGAATTAGGAAATCCTTGGACGGTGAGACCTAATTCATCATATTATTTAATTAAACGAACTCTGAAATTGAGCAGAAAAGAATAATTATGTATCAGAATTCATCAAATGATCAACCTATTGACAATATATATATATATATATATATATAATATATATATATATATAATATATATATATATATATATCATATATGACTCCAACTTCAAAAATGTTGATATTATTGCCACCTTGAATCTGGTTCAACTTCCAAATTAGGATTATCTATGATTACCGACTGATTTTGCCATCGCAAAAGACCCTTCCTTTGTAGTGACCTTAGCTTGCTGAAGAGTAACATAATTATCTTACTGATCTATATATTTCCTATAAGGATATACTCATATACATATCAAAAACTAAGAGAAACAAGAAAAAAATAATTAGAAAGAAAATATTTGAAAAAATTGGGTTGTAGGAGTATTTTCAATCTAGGGAGAGATAATTGCTAACAATTTCTTGAATCAAATGCAGCATAATCAGCTTTATTCATAGGAACTTTTGGTGATAAGCACAAGGCAAAATGCAACAAGACCACCATTATAATGACCGGTAGAAAGAGCAGCAGCGATGGCGGCGGCGGCAGCGTGGGCGGCAATATTTGCGGCAAACCCAGCAAAAGCAAGGCTGTTACAACCATCCCCATGATTGATCCAAACCCACTTCTTACAAAGATGTTACGTTTCATATTCATGGAATAGTACTTTATTTGTGCATCACCATTGGAGTAAGACATAATATAAATAGAGCGGATATAGATGTTGTTTGCTTGGCAAATATTATTTTGACAAATCTAGCGAGGTTTTAAAGGAGTTTATATATGGGGGAGAAGATAGAATTAGCATAGTAGTATGAAGGGAGACTATGTAATGGGGTCCATATGGAATAAAGATGGAGAAATATGGGAGGTTTTTGTGGTATAATGTGGACCTATTGGTCATTACCGTATGCTAAGACTTCTTTTCAATGTTTCGTGTCTGCTATTTACATGTCTTGATACAACTAACCAATAATGGCATGTGTTATGTGTTTTTAGGACATGGGTTTTGATTGACTCATGTACTACATGCATTTTGGACAGTTTGCTTATATGTCTAACTTTTTTATGCGCGCGATGCGTGCGACGACATTTTAGGCATACTGTTCTCGGTAGATTATGGCCTAAAAAGAAAGTTCGTATCTAAGTTCACCTCCATTTTGTGAATAAGAAATATTGAAATACTTACATATAGTATTCAAAAATACTTCATGATTTTATTAATATTATTGTTTCACTTATAATTAACTGAGTAACTGATTAATGTTAGTTGTTTGTTAATAGTCAAAAAAAATTTGTATCCCAAAGCCACCTGTATGCAAGTAATAGACCCACATAATTCTTCCCACCTACCCATATGACTATCATTCCCACCTCTTCCATATAATTATCCACCCCACATACCCATATGAATGATGAATCTCACGTATTTTTTCATCTAATCCTCCACATTTTTTCTTCCGACCTACAATTTTACATCTTCCCTTCCCTTGAAAAATAAGAACGACTAAACTCCTTATCGCCACTTATCTTTCATATTCACTTAAAAAAGATTGAGATTTAATCGAGATCTAATGGTTATATTCACGACAAATACCACATTAATAAGCTAATCCCGGTGTCAAAATTAACCCCATCAACGCTGCATTAATTTCTAGGGTAATTTCGGTCTCTATTCTTGTGCGTCTTTTTGGGTTTTCATTTCGATCTGGGTGGTAATGTTGAAGAACGTTGGTCGGAATAGGGGTTTATTTGGTTGAAGACTTAAATGGGGCCCTCAAATTTGAAGGTAATTATTTACGTTTTATGTTCCTAATTTTGTCCCAAAAAATTTAGTTATTGTAAACTATATTTCTCAAACATCCGGTCACATTATGTTTGAACTTTTATTTGTGAAGATGGTTTTTAAAAAAAAATTTGTGGTTGAAGTTCGAATTTTGAATTTGCAAAAATCCAGTTACAATCCTAGTCGATTCTTGAATCATCCACTTTTCCTTTTTCTTTCCCTTTGTATTTTTCAAGACTTCTCCTCTTTGCTTTGGCAAATTTTGTAATGCAAAGTAATTAAATTTAAGCATAATTTATTGCGTAAAAGATCTTTTGCTTCTGGGTTTTTAATTATTCATAAGAAATGTCGGTTTTGTACTAATGATTTATAAGATTACATTTATTTTTTCGAAAAATTGCTATCGAAAAGCTATTTTTATACACTTTTTTTAGTTATGAAATACTATTTTTTTTTCAAAATTCAGATCCAAATTTTTATATTTCATTCCATGGACTACTAAAAGAAAATCAATCGTTTTCATCGATTTTCAATTTCAATATTTGTTTTGGCAAATTAATATCATTTCTTTTTAGTTTGATATTTGTGTCATTGTTATTGTATTCGAATTTGATTTATATTTTATAATGCCTTTTTTTTTTACAAACATGTCCTGATTTTTTTAATAATTATTTTGAAATTTATACCATACAATATAGACTTAAATTATTCATATATCATTTTTGTTGTATTTTTTTTCTAAAACATGTAATAATCGATACTACAATTGAACATTCATTCGAACATAAGATTTGATAGTTTTTTTTTCAACTAATTTGAAATAGCTTGCAAGATTAAAAAGAATTATGTACCTTTTTTTAGAAGTTCGCAAATCGCCAATTGACAAATGTTTGATCTCCCCGTCAAAATCGTATGTTTTTCTTAGTTTATAATTTGTATTGACGTTGTAGTGTATTGGTAATTTTTATGAGGATGTAATCGTAAATGGTTTTTGAGAACGGAGTATGTACTCACTCCGTTTCTTTTTAATCTACACACTTTCCTTTTTGGTACGTTTCTTTTTAATCTATACCTTTGTTACTTTTTCTTTGGCAATCCAGTCAGGATCCGACCCTAGTCCGACTCCGAGTCCGGGGAAAAAAATCCGAGCCGACTCCGAGAAAAAAAAATCCGCATCCGACTCCGTTTAAAAAATCCGACTCCGAGTCGGAGTAGGGTCGGAGTCGGATCTCATAAAAAATCCGACACCTCCGATCCGACTCCGACGGATGTCCGACTCCGACTCCGACTCCGACTCCGACATAATCCGACTCGACATCCGAGCTCCGACTCCGACTTTGAGGCAATTAGTCTTATTTTTTATATATTAATGTATTACATATGTATACTCTAACTTTGATTTTAACTTTCAAAGCAATTGGTATTAGTTTATATTCAAAGAGCGTTTCTATCAAAGGAAAGATGGGTTGGTGGCACATGACATGACACTCTCCAATGTAGTATGTATGTGTCATACTGTCATATACTCATATGACGAGTTGACACTCTTATCAAACTTATAATACATATGCTTATGAATTATGATATCATTTAAAAATATTGTATACTTTTATTAGACAAGATCTAACCTATATATACTCAATTCGATGATGGGCCATCCTAATAGTCTAATACGGTAATACCCTATAAACCTTATGAGTTATGGACTTTTGTTTTTAATCATGTATTTGCTTATTTGATTTTATGTGCTTAGTTAAACTTAAATTATTGCTTAGATTTTTTGTATTATACAAGTTTTTTTTTACAATATAAAATTGTGCAAAAAAAAAAGTCGGATGTTCGAGATTATCGGAGTCCGGTGTCGGAGACAGATCGGAGTCGGATCGGAGTCGGATGTCCGGATTTTAAGTCGGATCGGATTCGGATTATCGGAGTCGGATGTCGGAGTCGGAGTCGGAGTCGATTTAAAATCCGAGCTTCTTGTAGGGTCGGAGTCGGATTATGCATAATCCGGTCCAAGTCAGACCCGTTGCCATTCCTACATTTGACATCTACTTTTTTAATATTTTAACCCACTTTTTAATTTATCTCTCTCACTTTTCAATTTAACTCTCCACCTTTTCGGTTTCTCTCATACTTTTTACACTTTCTCCTTAGTTCTCCCCCCAAAGTAAATTGAGTAAATTAAAATGAAACGGAGGGAGTAATTGCAATGGATTATAGTTTGTAATTGATTTTTTTAGTTTTTGTAAAGTTTCCTCATTTGAGTGATTTGTATAACGTAAATTATGCAATTCCATTGATTTCGGTTGACTTGTGATTGATTGTTATAATTGTATTTACGCGAGTTTTTTTAAAGCCATGCTTTGGTTGAAATTAGTTTTGTAATTTAGAAAGGGACGGGGGTAAAACAGTCTCTTCAAATGGGGACACCATAACCCCCCTTCCCTTACATAATAGAGATATTTTTACATTATCTTGTTATGTAAAAGAGTTATAATAATGCCCTTTTCTAGGATAAATATAAGCTATATATTCGAACAACTGTTTTTTTAAGTAGTGGGTATACGGTGAAACAATATATATATATATATATATATATATATATATATATATATATATATATATATATATATATATATACACACACACGAGGGCGGATCCAGGATTTTAATAATGGTGGGGCACGAAAATAATCAACCTAATTTTATAAAAATTCAAAAGAACCGAGAAATGCATAAAATTACCCACAAAATTTTATTTTTATTTAAGTCACCATCTGAAAATTTGTTTGAGATCGATTAGGATTTGGCGTAGAGGGATTTCCGAGTTTGTTTTAATTCTTTTCGAAAAGAAACTAGCAATATCTCTTTAGTTTTTTCTCTTCATTACGAAATTTATTTTATAATTTTAATATGATTTTCACTTATCAACCACTTTTAATAACAACAAGACAATAATGTAAAATCAAAATCATACAATTAAATCAATATAGTTCATATGATTCTAATTTAAAGTTCCTACAAATTTAATTTTGTAGCATTGAATATTTGATACATATCTTACAAATCACAATTGGATAAATTCATATTCAAATAAAAAAATAAACAATTTCATTGAACTTCCATCAGGAAATCGGGAAAACAAATAATAACAAAGTCAATTGATTCCTTTCAAAAAAAAAAAAAAAAGTCAATTGATCATTGAAACAAAAAAAAAGGAAATTTGAGAAAGAAACAGTACTTGTCAATGTCAAGGGTTATGGCTACTTGCTGGCACGATGTGGCACGCTGCCGTGCTTTGCTGCCTTTTCTCAATGTCAATTGGTCGACCCGATGTCAATCGGTGGAGGGTGGCTATCTCTCCTCTCTCGATCCCTCTCCAACTTTTACCCGTTTTCAATGTTGCGGCTGTAGGGTTCCAAAAGTTTTTTTTTAATCTTTTACTAGGTTACGCATTTAATGTTTTATAAGCAATTTTTTGTCGAAACAACCTTTTAAAAAATCTTTTGTCAAGAGAAACCTTAAACCTAAAAACTTTTGTCGAAGAAACTCGATGACGTCATTCCGTCATTGACCAATATTTTTCGGCATTAACTCGGTTAAAAATTTGCTAGAAACAACCTTTTATAGTGACTTTTTTGTCGAAACAACATTTTATATATTTTTTTTTTTATAGTTAAAACCTTATACTAAATTTTTTTTTTTTTTTGCGAGATGAAACCTACGACTTATTCTCCGGTGTTGACTTAGCCATTTCCGACGTTGACCCGCACATGAATTTCACATGACCTCTATAAAAGGTTGTTTCTAGCAAATTTTCCGGTTCATTAACCGAATCAATCTTTGAAATGACGTTATCGACTTTCTTCGACAAATTTTTTAAAGTTTAAGGTTTCTCTTGACAAAAATTTTTTAAAAGGTTGTTTACGGCAAAAAGTTGCATATAAAATGTTGTTTTTGACAAATTTCTCTACTCTCTCTCTCTCTCTCTCTACTCTCTCTATATATATATATATATATATATATATATATCTATTATATAAGCCAAGGGGGAGCAATGGTGTCCCCTAGGCATTTACATAATTGCCCCCAAACAACAAAAATATTACATCGAGTAAATCAACGATAAATCACGCATACACTTGCCAAAATAATTTCAATCATCAAGCAATAAGCTATCACGCATAAACTTGCCAAAATAATTTCAATCAAATCTCTAAAAACCCGATCAATGATATAATTGCCAATAAAAAAGATTCATAATCAAAACATTACCCAAATTAATACCACATAAAAATTACATACAACTCAAAATCATATTCATGGTATTCTAAAAAATTACAAACACAAACTCAACACAAAATCAATTACAATTTACAAACACAAACTCCAAAAAAAAAAAAAAAATTCAGTTTTCTTCATTACTTGAAGCTTCAAGCGGTCTCAAATTTGCGATAACTTCACATTTAATCAGTACACAGATTGCAAGTTGAAAATAAGAGTATGTATAATGTTCTATATTGACAAAATCTTAAGAATATGTACACTGTTCGAGTAAATTTAAAAAAAAAAAACCTTATAGTTGAAATTCAAATTGTGTATGAAAAATTTAAAATTTCATTTCAACTATAATTGAAATTGAAAGTGTTAACATTTAGAAAAGGAGAATATTTTAAATATGAGACTGATGAACATGGGGGAAATTTCGCCCATAAACAAAATTGATTAGTTTGTGAAATTAGAATTTAAAAGTTAGACAAGGGGAAAAGCTTGAAATTGGTGTATACTTTCCGGATAAAGATTTGGGATCATAGGAAATTACTGAAATCTAGATTTAAGAAATTACCTTTCTTGTTAGAAAAATTAAATCGACTCAAGAATTAGATCTAAAAGTGTAGTGCATGCTTTCACTCCGCCGCGATCTTGCTTTGATTCACCGAATATCGCCCGTCCTCTTGCGCTGGAGTCGTAACCTCACATGACCTCCACCGACGCCACGGGTCGCGGCACCACATCGGTAATGATAGATGTGACGAGAAGCAAGATAGTTTGGAAGTGAAGGTTTAACCAATGGAGGTTAAGGTGAGAGGAGAGAGAAATAAAGAGGGAGGAAATTGAAGGAAATAGAGGATGAATTTGAAGAGAGTATCATTTTTTTTTTTGCTGAGAGGAAGAGGAAATGAATCCGAAGGTTGGATAACAGAGAGGCGTACAGTTTGATTTTGTAGATAGTGTCATAGTGTGCCATTTTTTTCTTTTTTGAGTGAAATGAAGAGGAAAAGAGGCGTACTTACTTAGTATATTACTTGGTAATAATCCGCATCTATTGTTTATTACTTAGTAATAGTCTGCATCTATTGTTTATTACTTGGTAATAGTCTGCATCAATTGTTTCTCTTACAATTATATTACTCCGACCGAAATCAAATCACTACTTCAACAGTTTTGTCAAGTGTTCCAAACATTTTTTATTTCATATCGTTTTACAACTAAAACTAATATCTCTATTAATTGCGGCCTAATGGAAGAGCAACGATTTTCAACAAAGTTATGAAAGTTTCGGTTTCAAAGTATACTCATGGTTTTTACGTCCACCAAGTAAGACCATGGAGATTAATCGATTCCACACTGTGATTACATATTGAAGTTGGCTAACATGAGTGTGCGTGGATTTTCAAGAAAATTAGTTAAAGTCAACAAAAAAAAAGTAGTTAGAAATGCAATTTCATTACTTATACTTATTTATTAAAGTGTTTTTTAAATACTATTTGTAAGTATTTCAAAGAATCGTATTCACAAAATGGAGGTGAACTTAGATACTAACTTTCATTTTCGTTTGTTTACTATTTAATAATAGTTATGCCTAAAAATGTCATCGCACGTCGCGTGCATAAAAGCTAGTATATATAAGCCAAGGGGGAGCTATGGTGTCCCCCTTTGAAAAGACTTTTAACCCTTCATCCAATAAAAATACTTACCTATTAAGATTTTAAAATTTTCCTCAATTATAGTCCTTCCTAATTTAAAATATGTATATCAAAAGAAGTTCAAAATAGCTAAAATAAACTTTCATAAAAATATGTGTAGTGAAAGAAAAAATTTATGATTGAAGAACAAATTAAAATAACTAAAGCGCTTTTCAAATCAATTACAAAATCAAAGACAAAAATTTTAATTTTACCTAAACTTTGAAATGCAATAACAATACCAACATCCATTAACAAGTAATAAAAATACCAAGAAAACAACTTCTTCATCAAGTAATTTTTATAATTTGTATTTACACCAAACGATATTCAATTAGAGCTAATGATGATTGTAAATTACATTCTTTAAATTACACTTAAATGAAATTTAATGATAACCGCCAAAAATAATCCACGCACGCATCGCGTGCAAAGAAGACCAGTATATATATATGTTGCTAGACATGCCCCTACTCATCGAAAAAGTTAAGCTCCCAACTCCTTGTGCTAAAAAATTTCTTACACTAAAATTCACAAAAATGATTTTTTCGTAATAATCAACTAGCATGCCCTCTTAAATACTATCTCGATTTCTTAATAAGCTACACGATTTGAACTTTGAAAACCCGTAACCTTAATCGTTTAAATCTTATATTATTATCGAGTAAAATTTTACAAAAAGTGTATATTTTAATAATTTATATTCAGAAAAAATATAAAGATCCCACATGACTATTTTTTAATAATAAGTTACTAACGATATAGTTAAAGTAAAATGAATAGTGCGGGATTGTGTAATTCAAGTTGATTACTTAATTGAAATTTGTGCGGGGTTGCAACATATGTCAATACTTCGTTTACAATTACTTGAATTGGATCCTGGCTCTACTTCAAACCACAAAAGATCGATAGACCCCTCACAGGCGTCGTATCGACAATACGCAAAGACGGCGCTTTTCAAGCTACAGATCTACTTAACGATCGTTATTATATTAAAACCGTATTTATTTCATTTTTGATACGTATTTTTCTTGGCTAATTCTATCAGATGCCTACAAGACTTCGAATCACCTAATTAATTTTTAATTTCAAAAAACAGAAAATGAATAGTGCAAAAGTACTACAAAATGTGTAAATTGAAATCCCATCACTGAAGCAGAAACCCAAGAGTAGCTGCGGTTACCTTCCCTCCCTACTCAAACCCACAATCAAGAATAATGAGAAATGCCTACCGTTAATTAGGGTCGATCGTATGATCAAGTTTTTGAGACAAGTTGGTTCGATCGAGTCATTTAACAGGGTTATATTGTAAGTACTGATTATTGTGCTGGTGTGCGGATCATATTTCTTACCTGTAGAGGTCATATCAAAATATTTTACAATACTTTTCAACACCTTTCTAGTTCTAACATAATACTTCGTAATACAATTAACCAGAAACATCATA
>CANSNZ010000924.1:0-104706 GCA_947646795.1 Beta lomatogona | reverse complement strand
AAAAATACTAGTGAGTTATCTACCTCATCGATTATCATCAGCCTCTCAACATTCACTGGATAAGTTGTGGCATGTCTCTTTTTCCTAATTTTTTGCCCAATACACATAAGATCAGGATGGAAATTTCTATGAAAAGAGCAACTACTACTTGCAGAATTGTTTTAATTAGTAGGCTACCAAAGAAAAATCAAACTAAGATCTAGTTCCAATAGTTAGGAGTATTCTCCAATAACTAAAAACAGGTTTCATTCTAACTACTAGACTTTTGCACCTCTAATTAGAATAAAAAGGATAGTTTTGGTTATTAAATAATGATCACAATCAATAAAGATGAGATTTAACACAACGATATTATACTTTGATTAAACTGAATTATTTCAACAAATTTTATATTACTTCATTATAGTAAGATATATCATATAACTATAACAACGGTCATACTCGGAATAGATAGAAACTTAGGTAGAGTTTTGTTCAACTTACTTTCACTTTTCTAAAAAAAAGATAAAATATGTTGAAATAAATCGAGATAAGTTTTGATAGGTTTCGATAAATTATGAAAATAAATTTCAATAGTGTAAAATAAGGTTAAAATGAATTCAACTGAATACACCCTCCTAGTAAGAGAATATCTAATGTTTCACAATGTGTTGGTTCAATCAAAGGACACCAATATTATTTCAATATCATACCTATTATTAAAAATAAATGTTTGTAAGAGGTCTCAAATACTTGACTACTTACTTTGCAAGTTATTATCCCACCACCACGCCATAACTTCTACTTGTGATAAAATGTCAACTGTAAATAATGCATCATTTTACATTTTTAAATAACTTATAGTATAGTCCGAGCCCAACAACGAGTTAGTTGTAAAACATTGTTCTTAACATGTCATAAAATCAAACACTTTGGCCCACATTCAAACTTTCTATTCGCCTATTAGTGTTATATTATATTTTATACACCATAATTTTCAATGTCATTGTGAGGTGAACAATTTATTTATTTTTAACCTAGTAAAGCGATTTGCAAGTCTTTTATTCCTCAAAGCATCTTATAATTAAATTGACTCTTTATAATATACTTCTACCAATCACTTTATTCGATATGCGCAACTAAAATTAAAATTATATGCAAGAATGTCAAGCTATATTGACCATTTTCTAGGAATCCCATGAATCCTCAAATCATCATCCATGTTTTAAGGATATAGGAGAGGTGGAATCTAAGTATATAATACTATTTTCCTGAATACATTGCACTTCTAGATAAAGAACATTTAGTACAAGTGCGTTCCTTGAATTTTTCTTGTTTTCACAATAAGAGTACATAAAGTAGTAGTGCAACGTCAAAAGTTATATCATATTATATACTCCCTCCGTCCCAGAAAGATCTGAACACTTATTGGGACACGTAGTTTAAGGTGATAAGTTGTGGTGTGGTTATCAAATGTTATTTTATTTAAAAAGTAGATGTGATATGAGTTGGTGGGGTATTTTTTATTAGAGGAGAGAGAAAGTTGGGTAACTTTTTATTGATAAAAGGTGGAGTGTGGGCCAAAGATGTGTAAAATAAATAATATATTAATGGTGGGACCATGCCAAAAATGGAAGTGTTCAAACTAATTTGGGACAAACATAAAAGGAAAGTGTTCAGACTATTCTGGGATAGAGGTAGTATAACATATACTCATTGAGTAAATCAGCATCGCAGATGCACCGAGAAAGCCGCTTTGACGACCAATTCCTATCGAGTGACGGGTTGAATCCTTATTTGACAACTTAAAATATGTGATAGGGTATTGCAAGTGACATAGTGGCTTTGCTGCCACAATTCACTGAGATTCGTCCCTGTGTTGCTTTAATTTGATTCGTCTTTCCCCACCTTATACCCCATAAAATCAACTAGCTACCTAACGCTAAAAGAGTGTGATTCGAAGGAACCCTCAACGCCTTCAAGGCTAGGCCAAGTGTCGAGGCCTTTTCAACAAGGCAAAGAATAATACTCTAGGCTAAGTACAAGAAACTAGTCCAGTTAGTTAAGGCGGCGATGCCCATTCACAAGGTTAAGTATGGGGAAGTTAATTATGAACGGTGCAAATCAAGCCACCAAAGGCATACTGATAAGAGGTTTTTAGTGTGTCGTTAAGGCACCAGAAATCGCTTTTCAAACAATATTTGTAAAACCTAACAAGCAATTACTAAGAACATAGTAAAGGCAAGTCAAGGGTTGATCCACAGGGAAAATGGGATTAATCCAAGTCTATCAAGTCTAAATTACCTAATTGAGGGATTTTTTTGGGGTTTTAAGTGATTTGGTAACAACTAATGACTAACTACTGTCAAAGGACTAGCAAATAACACGAGATGAAAATATCAATAGGGAAGACACTAGAGTTAAGATTACTAGTATGGATCAACGTGGAACGACGATCATTAATGCAATTGTGATTCAAAGGCGACGATTATGCAAGGTTTAGTTTTCCTCTAAAATACTTGAGTCCTCTCTCGAATGGTCCTCAAGAACATTCACTTAATCAATCAACTAAATCCTCTCTCGAATGGTCTTTAGTCAATTGATTAAGAGATTCAATGAATTTGGAAAACCCCTAATAAAGGATCCCCTTAATTTATACTCAATATCTTGGCCTAGAAATTAAGTTGATTCATGGGGATGGTAAAAGAGTTCAAAATTCGATTTAAGAACATTTGAATTCAAAATACTAAAGTATAAATGTGATCAATATCTATCCTAAGTCCTCAAAACACCAAGATCAATGCATAATCATCTTTAGATCATCACAATCACATTAAAAATACATTTAAACCCTAATCCATGCATACTTTCACACTAACCCTAGATAGAGACTACTCACTAATCATGGATTATAAGCATAAAAACATGAAATCTATAACTAATCTAGGGCTAAACATGATTAAGGGGATAATAATTCTAATAAAAATAAGCAATAAAGAAACTACAATATATGAGATCCAATGATAGGAAGAACAAATAATAACAATGAAACGAGAGAATAAAAACTGAAAACTTTGAAACTAATTGAATTAAAAGCTAAGTACCTTCAATGTGTAGAAATCACAAACTTTGATCTAGAATCTCCAAATCTTAGACAAAACTAAGGTGTTTATCTCTATAGTATGAACCCTAATAATACTCTCTAAAAAACTAGAATAAAGCATAAGTGTTAAAATTAATCCACTCTATTATTTTAATTAGGCACGAGGCCTCACGATTTTCGACATAACATAGATGGTGCGGGCGCACCGCATAAACAGGTGCGGGAGCACCAAACATATTGATCTTGGAATAATGCAGCAATCTGTCCAGAGGTGCGGGCGCACCTCAATAAGTGGTGCGAGCGCACCTCAATAAGTGGTGCGAGCGCACCAGTTTGGTGTGGGCGCACCTCATTGGATGGTGCGGGCGCACCAACTGTTCTGCTCTGGTCGGACAATTTAACTTAAAACGCGTATAACTCTTTCGTTTTAGATCCAAATCAAGCTTAAGACCAGTCGTTGGAAAGCTATTGGAACAAACTTTGATCTCCAACTAGAATTACCTTCATCCGATTTGTGGTTCGAAAGTTATGTCCATTTGGAGTTTCCTGAACAAGATTCTATTGTGTAATGTGCTCCTTTGTGCGAGCGGACATGGGGAATGGTGCACATTTCCCAACGTGTGCTCTATTTTCATTGCTTCCTTTGCCAACTCTACAACTCATAGCCATCTTAGGTAGTTCCACCTATATTAAGAACATGGCAAAACAGGGTGAAAGCAAATATACTACAAATTCGGTCAAAAATGATTGAAAATCTTACAAAATGTCACTATGATAAAGAATGATCAAGTAAATGAAATAGAAGGGGAAAGGGAGAAGAAAAAGGAAAGAAAGGGGAGAAAGAGGATTAAAATGAGCTAAAAGGAGTCCATAAAGTGTGTTAGAAACGCATTTATCACATACATGGACGACGAAAGGAGTACAATTAAGCATCTCGAAGCTATCCAAAGGCATCTCCAGGGCCCTTGGACGGTTCTAGATGAAAAACGTGTCTGGCCAGAGAAGTCCAAAACCGGCGGGGTGCCTTCCTTTGATGGCAACGTTCGCGAGGCCCGAGAACCTAGGCTTGGTACTAGAGGGCATGGGATGACTCCTAGGGACATGGGAGGTTATTCGAAAGGACTGCCATGGCTTGGAAAATACATATGGCGGCTTTCAAGACCATTTGGAAAAAAATTCTGAAGTTTGTTGCGGAAAAGTATTTATGGGGTATTTAGACGCATTATGAAACATGCAACGGGTACAAAGCACTTGATATATGCTACAAGCCATGCCTGATTCCCTAGGAAGGTTTTGGGAGAAAAATATGACAAGCCCACAGGAGTCCGAAAATGTCCCCAAAACAGCTAATTGAAGTTAATATACGCTTTCGGACGTTTTGCGGGACCAGGCTCCATAGGCCAAGCGATGCCTCCTAGGGACATGGGAGGTCATTTGAAAGGACTACCATGGCTTGGAAACCATATATGAATGCTTTCAGAACCATTTCGGGGAAACTTTGGGTTGCACAAAAAAAAGAATAAAATGGGGTATTTAGAGGCTTTCTAAGGTAATGCAAATGGCCCCAAGCACGCAGGATACGTTAAAAGTCATGTCGGCGGCCCTTCGAGGGTTTCAGCCGAGAAATATACTCGGGTCTGGAGTAGTCCAAAAAGGCCCCCAAAACAGCCAAAATTATAGGTTATAATGCGCGCTTTCAAACTTTCCCGGGGCTCGGGCACCGGAGGCCATGGGATGCCTCCTTGGAAAATGGGAGGTCTATCAAAAAGACTCATATGGCTTGGAACAAACTGATAAGTCATATTAATATATAGTTATAAGGTGCATTTAGGTTGTATTTTAGAGCATTTAGATTCATATTTAGGCTCATTATTGCATCGTATTCTTAAGTTATGTTATTCTACTCCTATTCGGTATGTTTTCTTGTTTTTGATGAATTTCAGGTAATGAGAACGTATTTGGAGTATATTTAGCTGAGCTTGAGGATTAGGAGCACTTGGAAATAAGCTACGATGCATAAGGATAGTATGGATATGTCTTAGTACGAGTTTGAGCGAAAACAAAGCGGAAAATCATTAGAAGAAATGCGAAAAAAGAGTAATGTATACTCTTCTGATCATAACTTTTGATGTTCTTCTTAGAATAAAGAAATTTTAGTTGGGTTGGAAACTAGATTTGAAGGGCTTTCCAACGATAGGTCACACTCCCCAAATGGACTTCTGGTTTGAGAGATACAGCCTTCGTAAGTTGACGCAAAATCGCAGTTTTCCCGCCCGGTCGACCGGGCGAAATGAAATTTTCACAGGGTGCAAGGCATGTTAGCCCGGTCAACCGGGCGAGAAAGGAGCCAAAATCGCTTGCGCGCCCGACCGGGCGGGTTCGCCCGGTTGACCGGGCGGATTTGCTGTTCTGTCGTAGTTCCTCAATCGCCGGGCGGTTTCTCGAGACGGGTTTATTTGCCTTTTTTTAGCCGGTTTTGTAAAAACTATAAATAGGTCTTCTCTCTCTCCCAGAGGATGTCTTTTTTTTTTTTATCAAGTTATATTTTTTTTGTATTCTTAGGTTCAGCTTTAGTTTTCTTCTTCCTTTTCTCTCTAGTTTTTTCATGACAAACCCTAGTTTCTCTTTTCTTCATTAATTCATGAGTTTATAATTTTCATCTGTTTCTTTCATTGATTTCTTTGATCATGCTTTTCTTTGTAGATTTAAATTTCTTTATTTATTTCATGATTGAGTAGTTTATATTCTAGGGTTTGGGAATCCATGTTTATATGTTATGATTCTTGATTGATATTTATTAATTGTTTGATTAGTTATTGATATCTCTAATTGATTAGTGTTTTTATTGTTAATCTTGCAATCTGATCAATTGTCTGATTAAATATTGCCAATATCGAGTCATAGATCGAGAGATAGTACTCTTTAGAGGCTTACCTACAATTAGCAAATCTGATTATGTTGAGCGACCGTACTAGCATATGTTGATTTGAGAGCGTTAAGGCCCGACCGTAGGATTAACATGTGCTCTAGATATCTGATTAATTGAATCATTGATGATATTTTGATAGATTATAGTTATGAACATGGTGAACCATTGCCCTAGATCCTTTTTAGCTTGATTTTCGTAGTTTGATTAGTTTAGAACTTTAATTCATTATTCCTGATCTTGTTTAGTTTCTCCATGCATTAGAATCTAGATTAAAACAACCATCTCTCTGTGGATTCGACCCTACTTAGCCTACTACATTGTTAGAAGGTTTTGGAGGAATTATTTTTGACAGGTGTACGACAGCCTATCACAAACATATGAGGACTTTCACGACCATTTAGAGGTCATTTCGAAGTTTCCTGCGGCAAAATATTAATAAGGTATGTAGAGGCTATGTAAAGCAATACAACGGTAACTAAGCACTCGGGATATGTTACAAGTGATGCCGCAGTTCCTAGGAAGGTTTTGGAGAAAAATATGACCGGGTCCGGAGGAGTCCGAAAATTCCCCAAAACAGCCAAAATTGAAGGTTATATTACACGCTTTCAACCGTTCCCGGGGCTCAGGGGACCCGGGAATCGAACGCCATGGGATTCCTCCTAGGGACATGGGAGGTCATTCGAAAGGACTCCATGGCTTTGAATGGATATATGAATACTTTCACTGCTATTTCGGGGCAATCTTGGGTTGCAATAGAAAAAAGGGGGTATTTAAAGGCCTTCTATGGCAACGCTAATGGTCCTAAGAACCCAGGATACGTTTCAAGTCTTGCAAGTGCCCCTAGAAAAATTTTTAGGATAAATTTATGGACAGGCCTTGAGAAGACTGAAAACGACATCAAAACCGCCAAAATGTAAGATCATAATACACGTTTTTGGATGTTCCCAAGGCATGGGAACCAGGGCCCATGGGATACCTCCTAGAGGTCATTCAAAAGGATTCCCATGGTTTGGAACAGACATATTACGGCTTTGGTGACCATTTAAAGGTCATACCGAAGTTCACGACGGAAAAGTATATATTAATGGGGTATTTAGAGACATTTTCAGACAATGTAACGGAACTAAGCACCCAGGATACGCTACTAGTCCTGAAGGAGCCCCTACAAAGGTTTCTAAAGAAAAATATGACCTGGTCCGGAGGATTCCGAATATGCCTAAAAACATCCAAAATTAAAGGTTAATACACGATTTCGGACATTCCCAGATCCCAGGCACCTGAGGCCATGGGATGCCTCCTAGGGGCATGGGAGGTCATTTCAAAGAACTCTCATGGCTCGGAACGGATATGTGAATGCCCCCTAGGAATATTTCAGGTGAAATTTATGGTCAAGCCTGGAGAAGTCCGAAAATGACATCAAAACCGCCAAAATTGAAGATTAATACACGTTTTTGGACGTTCTCGAGGCTCAGGCACCACAGGCTATAAGATGCCTTCTATGGAAATGGGAGGTCATTAAAAAGGATTCTCATGGCTTGCAATAGATATATGAATACTTTCATGCCTTAGAAATGTTTGCGAGAAAAATACGACAGGGCCCAGAGGAGTCCAAAAATGTTCCGAAACAGCCAAAATTGAAGGTTATAATGCACACTTTTGAACTTTCCCGGGGATCGGGTATCGGAGGCCATGGGATGCCTCCTAAGGACATGGGAGGTCATTCGAAAGGACTTTCATGGCTTGGAATAGACATATGACGACTTTCACTACCATTTAGAGGCCATTCTGAAGTTTGCGGCGGAAAAGTATTAATGGGGTATTTAGAGACATCATGAGGCAATGTAACGGGTACTAACCACCCGGGATACGCTAGAAGTCATGCCGGAGCCTCTAGCAAGTTTTCGAGAGAAAAATATGACCGCGCCTAAGAGTTCGAATATGCCTTAAAACAGCCAAAATTGAAGGTTATAATGCACACTTTTGAACTTTCCCGGGGACCGGGAATCGGGGGCCATGGAATGCCTCCTAGGGACATGGGAGGTCATTCGAAAGGACTGCCATGGGTTGGAACAGGCATATGAGGACTTTCACTACCATTTAGAGGCCATTCCGAAGTTTGCGGCGGAAAAGTATTAATGGGGTATTTAGAGACATCATGAGGCAATGTAACGGGTACTAACCACCCGGGATACGCTAAAAGTCATGCCGGAGCCTCTAGCAAGTTTTCGAGAGAAAAATATGACCGCGCCGGAAGAGTTCGAATATGCCTTAAAACAGCCAAAATTGAAGGTTATAATGCACACTTTTGAACTTTCCCGGGGACCCAAGCACCGGAGGCCATGGGATGCCTCCTATGGACATGGGAGGTAATTTGAAATGACTCTCATGGCTTGAAACGGATATATGAATGCTTTCACGACCATTTCGGGACAATTTTGGGTTGCATGAGAAAAGAATAAATGTGGTATTTAGAGGCTTCCCGAGGCACGACTAATGGTCCCAAGCGCTTGGGATACGTTACAAGTCATGTCGGTTTTCGTATAAGGGTTTCAGCAGAATAATATGGTCAGGGCCCGTAGTAGCCCGAAAATGCCACCAAAACGAACAAAAGTGAAGGTTATAAAGCACGCTTTCGGAGTTTTCGGGGGCCTGGCACCGGAGGCCATGGGATGCCTCCTAGGTACATGGGAGGTCATTGGAAAGGACGCCCATAGCTTGGAACGGATATATGAATGCTTTCAAGGTCATTTCGAGGAAATTTTGGGTTACACGAGAAAATAATAAATGGGGTATTTACAGGCTTTCTGAGATAACGCAAATGGTACCAAGCACACCGGATACGTTATAAGTCATGCCGACTCTCTTAGGAAGGTTTTGGGAGAATAATATGATTGGAGACGGAGGAGTCCAAAAATTCCCCCAAAACAACCAAAATCAAAGGTTACAATGCACGCTCTTGGACGTTCCTAAGGCCTGGGCACCAGAGACCATGGGTTGCTTCCTAGGGACATGGGAGGTCATTCAAAAGGACTCTCATGGCTTGGAACAGACATATGATGACTTTCACAACTATTTTGGAGGGCATTCCATAGTTTTCAGCCAAAAAGTACTAATGGGGTATTTGTAGGTATTTAAAGCAATGCAACGGGTATTAAGCTCTCGGGATACGTTACAAGTGATATCGGAGTTCCTAGGAAGGTTTCAAGAGAAAATTATGACCGGGACCATAGGAGTCCGAAAATGCCCCAAAACAAACATAATTAAAGGTTATAACACAGGCTTTCGACAGTTCCTTGGGCCTGGACACCGGAGGCCATGGGATGCCTCCTAAGGACATGAGAGGTCATTCGAAAGAACTCCGATGGCTTGGAATAGGTATATGAATGCTTTCAAGGCCATTTTTCGGGGAAATTTTTTGTTGCAGGAGAAATGAAAAAATGGGGTATTTAAAGGCATTTTGTGGCAACGCATAGTGGTCTCAAGCACCCAGGCTATATTACAAGTCATGTCGGCGCCCCTAGGAACATTTTACGTGAAATTTATGGTCAGGTCTGTAGAAGTCCGAAAATGAAATCAAAACCGCCAAAATTGAAGATTAATACACATTTTTGGACGTTCTCGAGGTCCGAGCACCACATGCTATAAATTGCCTCCTATGGAACTGGGAGGTAACTCGAAAAGACTCCCATGGCTTGGAACAGATATATGACGGCTTTCACGACCATTAGTACTCTTTTGTTGTTTTGGGCATTTCAAACTCCTCCGAGGCTGGTCATATTTTTCTCCCTAAACCTTCCTAGGGGCTCTGGCATGACTTATAATGTATCTAGAGTACTTAGTACCCGTTGCACTGCTTTAGAATTCCTCTAAATACCCTAATTAGTACTTTTTGGCAAAAAAGTTCGAAATGGCTTCCAAATAGTCATGAAAGTCGTCATATGTCGGTTCAACATTAGGAGTCTTTTCGAATGACCACCAATGTCCCTAGGAGGCATCCCATGGCCTCCGGTGTCTGGGCCCTGAAGAAGTCCGAAAGCGTGCATTATAACCTTCAATTTTGGTTGTTTTGGGGGCATTTTTGGACTCCTCCGGGCCCAGTCATATTTTTCTCCTTAAACCTTCCTAGGGGCGGCGACATGACTCGTAACGTAGCCCGAGTGCTTGGTACCATTTGCTTTGCCTCAAAATGCCTCTAAATACACCATTTATTCTTTTTTCGTGCGATCCAAAATTGCCCCGAAATGACCATGAAAGCATTCATATATCCTTTCCAAGCCATGGGAGTCCTTTCTAATGAACTTCCATGTCCCTAGGAGGCATCCCATGGTCTTCGGTGCCGGGACCTTGGGAAAGTCCAAAAGTGTGCATTATAAACTTTCAATTTAGTTTGTTTTGGGGACATTTCTGGACTACTCTGAACCCGACCATATTGTTGCCGAAACCCTCCTACGAGAGCCGGCATGACTTATAATGTACCTCAGGTGCTTGGGACCTTTGTGTTGCCTTAGAAAGCCTCTAAATACCCCATTTATTATTTTCTCATGCAACCCAAAATTGCCCCAAAATGGCTGTGAAAGCATTCATATATCCGTTTCAAGCCATGAAGTCCTTTCAAATGACCTCCCATGTCCGTAGGAGGCATCCTAGGGCCTCCGATGTCCGGGTCACGAAAATGCCCGAAAGCATGTATAACTTTCAACTTTGGCTATTTTTAAGGAATATTCAGACTTCTCCAGGCTCGGTCATATTTTTCTCCCAAAATCTTCCTAGGGTCTCCGACGTTACTTGTAGCATATCCCAGGTCCTTAGTACCCGTTACATTGCCTTAGAATGTCTCTAAGAACCCCATTAATACTTTTCCGCCGCAAACTTCAGAATGGCCTCTAAATGGTCGTGATAGCCGTTATTTTTCCAAGCCATGGGAGTCCTTTCGAGTGACCTCCCATTTCCCTAGGAGGCATCCTATGGCCTCTGGTGCCTGGGTCTCGGGAACATCCGATCCAAAAACGTGTATTAATATTCAATTTTGGCTGTTTTGATGTCATTTTTGGACTTCTCCCGGCCTGACCATAAATTCTCCTAAAATGTCCCTAGGTGCTCCGACATGAATTGTAACGTATCCCGGTTTCTTGGGACCATTTGCTTTTCCATAAAAAGCCTCTAAATACTCCATTTTTTGTTTTATCGTGCACCCCCAAATTGCTCCGAAATGGTCGTGAAATCATTCATATATCCATTCCAACCCATGAAGGACTTTCGAATGACCTCCCATGTCCCTAAGAAGCATCTGATATGTCTATTTTATATAGAGTTTTTTACCCCCGTCCCTCATTGATTATTGGTCTTAATTGCGCTCTTCGGAGCCATTTTTAGTACTAATGTGTTTCTTGTAGTGTGTTTGTAGTTTCAGGATGATTATTGTATAGCATTTTGATGCAATTCCTACTCATTTATACCACTACAAGAGATGATGCACTTTTGAGAGCTCAAGCATTTCATTTGGGTTGGATTCTACAATTCAAAAACTTTCCAACAAGTGGTCACTTGCTTAATTCGGACAATTAACGCAAAAGTTATGACGCTTTGAAGATAGGAGGTTGGGTGTCAAAGACCGCCAGATCGGGCGATATTCGCCCCAGCCGGTCAGGCGACTTTACCTTAGCCACATTTTGAGTTCGAAAAGAAAGGAAGTAACCTTCCTTGCGAGCCCGACCGGGCGACATCCGCCCGGGTTGGTCGGGAGAGGCGAGTCCACTTGGAGAGAAGCAGCTGAAGGACGCCCGGTCGGGAGTGACGATAGACTGTAGCACCTGGCAACCGCCCGATCGGGCGGATTCCACCCGGATTGGTCGGGCGGGTCGGTTTTAATGATTTCGAAACGCGTGTTGCGCTGACTCTTATTTTCATATAAATACTTATCCTTTTAGGGTTGAAAAACTACTTTTTTACATTATAGCTTCAGCTTTAGTTTTCTAAGCATATTTTTAATTACTCAAGAACCCTAGTATTACTCTTTGCCATTTTTACATTGGATTTTCAGTAGAAGTTTGGATTTTGCAAGATTAGTTCTACGCTTGGTATTTCTTCTCTTCTCTTGTTATTCTTATTCAATCTTTGATTATTGATTCACCATGTTTACTTGTTTCATCATGAGTATGTTTTCCTTAATTATGATTGAGTAGTTTATATCTAGGGTTAAGGGGATCTATGAATATTTATGAAGGGATGTTTATAAAGTATTGATTTTTTATGATGTATGTTGATTCCTATTAAATGTATTATCTCTATTCACTCCGATTTGGCCAGATTTGATTGTTATAGTATTGCAATATTAGGTTATGCGCCGAGAGGTATAAAGTTGATATTAAGGCTAATTTCAATAAGTAGAATTGGTATTAATAAATTGTGAGAGCCTGTTAATATCATTTTATGGTTAATTTCGACTCGAGAGAGGAAATCAACCTGTTTGATTGCGTTATTCTTTTTTTATTATTGTGTTTCATCCTGGAATATTGTTCATTGGTGAACCTATGCCCTAGAATTTATATTATTGGTATTCTCGATATAGTTATTGTCTAATTTAGTATAATTACCAACAAACACTCGTTCCCTATAATCTAGATTGGATCGACAATTTAGGAAAAGAACACTGTTTCCCTGTGGATTCGACCCTACTTCTCTGACTACTATTTGTTAGAGGACTTTAGGATTACTTTTGATTTGGTGATACGACTTTAGTCTGTTAGCATCCCATAGACTCGGACACTCGGTCACATATTATATGACACACTTATAACCTCAACCACTTAACCTTCATCTTCTTTGCATCACCATGCAATGGCCCAACATTAATTGAAATATGAAAAGGCCCAACATTGTTTAACGTATAAAAAGGCCTAACATCCAATTCAATGAGATCCTTTGGGGTCATACTTTAAATTAGTGGAAGAAGTTACTAATTTGTGTTGTCTTATAAGAATTTTCGAATCCATATTTGTCATTTCAACTATAAATAATACCACATTCACCCCTCAAAAGCCCTTATTGAAGATGATATGCTCATAATTCATATCATCCTGGTACCAAGTAGTACTTGGTCTAGTGGTAAGGAGAGCACCCTTCCAACCTCAAGGTTGGGGGTTCAATCCCCACTAGAGGCACTTTGAGGGTAGGGATTCCCCTTACCCTAAAGTCATATCATCCTGGCATACTAATGAATTTTTGCCACAACCCAATCTTCATGAATTTAATTCTAAACCTCAATATTACTAGAACCTCGATTATACATCGTGGATCATGTACCACCTAACTTTAAGTACACTTTGAGGCTAATTTAGAGCGTTTCAAATAAGTAGTAAGCAAGGAATAGCATTAGATACCTAAAGACAGGTAATAGATACTATCATCATCCTTACACTTAGGCTCTGTTTAATAGGATTGTAAACATTTTTCTGGAAAACAATTTCCCATACTTTACCGTGTTTGGTATGGGCCGGATAATAAAATTGAAAACTGGGGCTGATATGTTGTTTTCAACTAAATTGAAAACATTTTCCCTAAAATCTGAAAGGATACCATGTTTTCTTTTGTCTCTCTATCAAACTGCAATATACTTTCTACACTCTCCTTCTTTCATACATAAAAATTTCATGCTATTGTAAAGCTCAACTCATCTTCACCCAGCTCATCTTCTCATCTCATGGAATCCGATAAAGTCATTACTTTAATCTCTATTATCTTCAAGGTTAATCTATTATTATGCAAATTCAATTGATTTTAGGGTTGTTTTCCTGGAAATTCGAATGATTTTAGAATTGTTTTACTGCAATTTCGATTGATTTAATGGTTGTTTTGGTGCAAATTTTAGGGTTTTGTTATGATTTGAGAGTTATTCATTTATTTTAGTTTGAATAATAATATTTGATGTCATGCACATAAGGTGTTTGATTTCTTGTCTCAATGAATATTGGTCTCCATTATGAATTCAAAAATTATTGATTTTCCACGCAACCAAACAAAGGAAAATGCTTATGAAAATGATTTTTTCCCATATAAAAGGTTTTCCTTGAAAGCTCATTTTCAGTTGAAAGTGTTTTTGCACCCTACCAAATGGAGCCTTAGAAACAAAACATTTCCATCAAATGGGTTAAAAGAATCACAGGAAAAATAGAATTGCTTATCTAGAACTTATTTATATAGCAAATATATATTGAAATTATATCTAATTTGTACGAAAAACAAAATTCTCACTCAAAGGATATTACAGTTATTATTCTGTGGCTTTTATAAGCAAGTTGTAGCATCACCAATCACCATTATCAAACATTTTACTTCCTCCGTTTTGAGAAATGTTTCTCTCTTTTATGTAAGACTTTTTGACAATAGCGTTTCATTATCTCAAAATAGAGAAAGTATAATACAATCTCATTATTCCAAAATATCTCAGAAATCATTTAACTATTGACTCCTTGCATCATTTCAACTCTTTGGGTACTCTTAATGTAAAGGGTCCTTGTTTACTCCTTCATTTGACTTGTTCTTTAATACACTCGAGTGTAGAAATCTGGACTAGTATACTCCATAGATATCTTTTGATATTCAGAACTAATATGCTTTCAGTAACATCATTACATCAATCTCCTTTGTCTTAATATGACTTTTTAACTACAAATTTCATCTTGCTATCTATGCTAGTATTACAAATGTTAATATGACTTTTTTAACTACAAATTTCATCTTGCTATCTATGCTAGTATTACAAATGTTAATATGACTTTTTTAACTACAAATTTCATCTTGCTATTTATGCTAGTATTACAAACAAATGAGACATACAGAGAAAGTATAAAGCTCCAAGACAAGCATTCATACTCATGAGTCATGATTAACAGAAAACCGCAGGAAAGGGCGCTCGTTCTATCTGAAGTTACAGCTACCCAAGAACATCCTCGGCGATGCATTTACTCCAGTTATGTTCCACCATATTTTGGCCAGCATAACAGGCAGTCAGTATAGAAGACACGATATATCTTTGCATATCTTTGTACTTGATTGCTAATTGTACATCCCACTTCTCATTTTTCCTTACAAGAAGGCAAGATACCAGCTTTAGCCTTTAGGTTCACACGTTAATGTTTAAATATGTGCATTAAACAGTCTCATTGAAAACTTACCGGTCATCCATTTCCGAGTCACCAAGGTTGTCCATCATGTTATCAAAAATCGCTAATAGGTCCTTCAGAACTTCCATCTCATTTTCCAAGTTTTCTTGCAGCTGATATAATAAACAACCAAAAGTCAGTATCCAATTGTGAGATCCTGAAAGCATTGAACAGCAGAAAGTACAAATCAATAATGATTTCAACTAGTTCAATTTACTGATCTGCACAATTTGTAATATACCATACTACAATTACTTGCTATAATTCACTTACTAGACAAATCTTTAGGAGATGGACCACTATTTCATTAGTAGATGGCAAAAAGGAAGGGCAAAATAGGTAGAAATAATATGGTTAAGTGGCAAAAAGAAGGATAAATAAATGTAACAAGTAATTTGGAACTTACGGTATATATAACCAGTATTTGGCACATTCATTTATGTATACTACTATGTAGCAAGTAAAAAAGGCGGAGGGAGTATATCGCATGAGTTGCACTCAAATTCCAACAATAGATTTCTACCATAAAATCTGTCTGAAGTTTCCATATCAGATGTGCTATTGATAATCAAAACCATACAAGAGTGAGATGTACCAGTGTCATTGTCTGCAAGCCGGGACTCCGAGCGCTCCGTAAATGCTCCAATAGTGGTGACGGCAATCCATAGTAGAAGATGTCTTGGTTGGGTGAAAACCATGTACCCCGAACCATGTGTGTAATGTCAGATGCAAAACAGACATCCTGAGAAGAGCAGTCTGGGGCTGCCTCAAAATCTACAGCACAACCACAATCAATGAATGATTTCCATAAAAAAGTGAGATCATCCCGAAAAGGGAAAGAACAATATGTTAAAAAAATTCAAGAAACAACTCTGACTGCCGCCATTTTAGCAAAAGGAAGAAAGTAAATGAAACCCACCTAAAGGGATGACATCGAAAGGGTTTGATTGTTCTGGTATGAAACCATAGAAGGTGAGCAGATGAGAACTAGACAGATTTCCATAGCTCAGGTAGCATTGCTCACCCCTCTTGCAAGGTCTTGACAAAGGGAATTTGAGAGTGTTTGTCGTAGCATCCACTCTGCCATAATGCAAAATATGTGGGCAAACCTATAGAATGTAGAAATGTAGAGAGACAACACCATATCAAAAATAGTATTCAACAAATATTTAAAAGGAGAGTGGGTGAGCTAGTTTCTCACAGGCATGATGGAAGAGATAAAGAGGCATTAGATTAACATGGCTATAAAGGGAAGTAATATAATTATTACATTTTTTATCCATATAAAAGAAAGAGAACTTCTTGCATTCATATTTTGACATTCTAAATATGTAAGATATGGTAGAATATTGAATGTGTTGATATGAATATTGCAATCAGGTTCTAAACACATTTTCAAGTGGGAAGTTGACCATAAATAAAAAAACCAATATGGGTGAGCTTGCGCAAAACAATGATGCAAATTTTAGCAAGAATGTATGAATAATTGGCTTTTTCTACAATATGAGGATATAAGATTAAGCGTTAAGACTTGAGTTTCAGCAGTAGGATTTGGCAACCGAATATTCTGAGATCCTCTTAAATTATCAACAACAAAAAAAGCCAGTGAAAGAAGACAAGAAAACGTACCGAATGGTTTAGAAAGCCTGCAACAGGGATCAAACATGTCCTCAGCTTTCCATCAGGAAACATTATTTTCGTCGAATTTGAGTACCATAACTCACATGCCCATCGATACTGCTCCCATGTGTAGAACTCAGGTGCGAATATATCAGGAGAACTGATGGAGAGTGCAGGAAACAACTCATCATATCCAGACCGCAAGTGCTGCAACATGCATATATCAGCTATATAAGTAACCAGTAAAAGTATGTAATTTTAATAAAAACCCCTTCAGTGTCAAAGATAATATCCTCGTAAATTAATTTCTCTCATTTTAATAGATGACATTACCAAATTAACTTTCCCTATTCCAACTACACAATTGGTTCAATCATACATTCATACTCATTATGTACTCATAATATTTGTGACAAGTTTCCTACGACATTATCTTTGGAACAAAGGGATTATATTAATTAAGGTAGGCTTATTGTCTGAAAAAGACAGGTTAAGAATATCCTTTGCTTTTATTGATGTAGGTCATTTTTCAATAGAATTCTAGGACCATTCAACTGTACGACCAGTTACGTTTGTGTCCCAAGTATGATGAAGCAAAAATGCTGCTATCATCTTTCTAGGGGTGTTAGCGGGTTGGTTCAGCGTTGTTTGGGACATTACCAAACCAAACCGCAAATAACACTTTGGCATTTTTCCGTACGAAACCGCAGCGCCTTTGGCCCAAACAGCACTAAACCGCACCGTGTAAAACGGTTTGGTGTATTGTGGTTTGTAGTTTAACCACTATTATCCTTGCGACAAGTGTTTATAATTTGTGACAAATTATCTTTTTTATATGGTAAGGTCGTCACAAAATTTTCATGGAACAACCTTTTATAACAAAAAAAAAAAAAAACTACCTTATAAATTTTTTTTTTCAAAAAACTATCTTATAAAACAAAACTCATTTCAAACGACCACCAATTGACAACATCCGTTAATTTTGACCGTTAACCCCTCCTTTGACCATCACATGTTGGTCACGTGAGTTCATTAAAACTCACGTGAGTCGTGATCTTAGATTTGTATTGGATTATTTTAGGGTTGAAATTGAGTTTTTGTTAGTTTTAATGAACTCACGTGACCATCATGTGATGGTCAAAGGAGGGGTTAACGGTCAAAATTAACGGATGTCGTCAATTGGTGGTCGTTTGAAACGGGTTTTGTTTTATAAGGTAGTTTTTTGAAAAAAAAATATTTATAAGGTAGTTTTTTGAAAATTTTTTGTTATAAAAGGTAGTTCCATGAAATTTATCCTTAATAAATTGTCAAATTGTGTTTAACTTCCCTCCCTGCCACGTCCATTGCTTTCAGAAATATGCACACCAAACCAACATTTTTATAATTTGCCACAAGGGTTTAATAATCTACAGCATATTAAATGGTTTATGGTGCAGTTTGGTTTCTTAAAAATCCAAACCAAACCCAAATCGCAAAGTGCAGTTTGGTCAAAATCCCAAACTAACCCATATTTTTGAAATTGCAAACCAACCCAAACCGCGATAGATTGATTTCGTCTGCGGTTTGGAGCGGCCAGACCATACTCTAAACAGCCCTAGCTATATATCATGACTGCCATACGAGCTTGGATTTTGCTCCATATACATCCCATTATGAAGAATTTCTTTGACCACAACCAACAAATATATGATTGCTAATATATGATAAACAGAATAAACATTTCTATTACCTCCTTAGCTTTGGATAATTCTTCAAGAGCCAAGGTCCCATCCAAAGCCACCATTGCGTCCAGACCAAAACTCAATCCTATTTCAAAAAATTACAGGATTTTAGCAAGAACATGTTCAACATTGTCAGAAGCTTGTTTATTGAGGTTATGGTCATAAATTAAGATAAAATAGCCAGAACACAGAAAGCAAGCTGTTAAAAGGTGATTTCCCTAAATAATAATCACAATACAGGTATATAGAGTTGCTAGATGATCAATACGAGTTATATATGGACCGAACTATTGAAAGCTGCAATATTAAAAAGACATTAGTGAGCAGGACAAACCCGTGTTAAATTCTTCAGGCAGCGTATCAAAGTAGGATTTGTACTTTGAATCCACATTGTGCCTCTCCCTCATGCTCCACAACAACAACATAGTTTCAGCGGAAATGCCATCTATCTTCTCCAAAGCATCAACCTGAATTAATAAAGAGTACAGAGAAATTCAATACTTCCCCTTGTCTACACAACAATAACCCATTATGTATCCTGCTATATGGAAGAAAGATGTGTACAGTTCTACTGCTTCTACACCTAAAAAAACTCATAAGATGCTGATGCACTCAGGTCAGATTAATAAATCTAATTTATGCATATAATAACCTTTCACCAGATGAAGCATACCATGTCTGAGTCATATACAAGGTCTTCTGAGATAATAACAGAAATCGGAATCTCCAGTGCAACGTCTCCAACCCCAAGATCTTCTGCTGCCAGAGCTCCTCTCCCAGATCCTTCAACATCTAGATTGTGCACAAAATGTAAACATCAATACTAGAAAGCATCTTAAGCAAATTTTTGCAAGGATAACCATAGTGGTGATTCAAACAAGTTAAAAGAAACATATTTATTACGATTTCTGACATACAAGCTATCTGCAGCTTAGATTTTAGACCACAGCTTTCAGCCCACTCCATAAGATGCTTCTCACTGTCACATGCTTTCTTTACAATCCTTGTTTCCAATTTATCTTTATCACCGACACTGCAAAGTCTTCTGATAATTGCATCTCGTAATACTTTCAGTGAAGCATTATTTCCGTTACTTTTTTCACTGTAGAGATCAACAAGAGATAGGATAAAATTGAGAGCCTCTAACTCATTCCGAAAACTGTACAATTCTTCTGCGGAATCCACATTCAGAGAACCAAAATAAAGCTCAATCTGCAACAGGGAGAGGCAACTTATCATAATTGTTGGTACGATAGTTCCAGATTTTAAGTGCTCTGATAAGTTAATCTTCTAGTATCGTAGCAAAATTACTATAGATTAAAGGGACAACCGGACAATATGTACATAATGCAGACTGAATATAACATGAAGGGAACCATTTTCCAAGCTAATCTAAACTACAAATCAGCCTACTGCATAAAGTAGATGTAAAATGTACCATATATTCAAAACCACTTACGTCGTTCAAGTTAATTATTCGAGCTCTCTGGAGTAAGGCATCCAGCTCAACATTTGCAGATTCAGAAATATGGAAGTATACACGGTCATTTGGACCAAAGCCCTTATCTTTAAGCAATTTCTGTAATAAAAGAGGAAAAAAAAAACTTAGCAGTTAGCACAATCCAGCAAAACATGTTTATTTATGAATAAACAGCAGAACAGTTCTCTAGACATCTTGTAAGCCTAAAACAGAAAGCTACGCTAATGCAAACATTAGTGGAATACATAGAACCAAGTGCTTTGAATTCATTGCTTCTGAAAAAACACAAATCTCACTCATTTGAAGACTCTAAAACACTATAAGAGCTAAACATAATTACTTGAATGGATGGATACATAAACAGCCATATCACTGGCTTGAAAAGTTCAGCATTCATCTGAACACACCATTCCATGCCATGTCAAAAATCCATTCCGTCAAATATTGGATTTCCATCCAAGCTAAATCATCGACAATTATTGAATGGTTATAGATCAAACTATTCGAGCACGTCAAAAGACATCACAGTTCATACATGTTACCAGTTTCACCAAACAATCAAACAGCCGGATGATTAAATTAACTACAGCAAGTAATCCACTAATCCATAAACCCAAATGACAAAAGTAAAGCTATAATAGCACTCACTATCTTCTTTTCATACAAAGAATCATCTTTAGACAATTCCAGAACCAAGAAACAATCATCATCCATTCCACCACCTACATTACTCGATGTAGAAGGCTGCAAGTAAGTAAATATCAGAGTTAGCAAACATCCAACAAAAAAAGAAGAATAAAGATTTATATCACGCAAATCCCAGAAATATTTCAAACTTCAATACCCAAGAACCCAAAAAAAAAAAAGAAACCACATTCAACACGCAAATCCCAGAAATATTTCAAACTTCAATGCCCAAAAACCCAAAAAAAAAAAAATGAAAAAAAGGAACAAGAACCCACATTCAACTGTAACTCATACAACCCACCATCTGTTTGGTGAAAGTACATGCATTCCTAAAGCAACAACTACAATGATAAATTGATAACTCTACTGAAATGAGAAAAAGGGTATGTAATTTTAATAATTAACTTACCATATTCTTCATTAACTTCCCAAATGATGAACACTTTAGTAATTAAAAGTGCAATAAAAGCAGAGTACATGAAATTTTCTTCAATCTTTATAAACTCTCTCATATAAAAATCATAATGGGTAACTGAATTAAAAGCCAATTGCTAATTAATTAATAAAAGGGCCCGAAAAGCGGTGAAATTTTGGAAATCATCAAACAATTGTTAAGAATAAGGAAAATGCAGTATACTGGAAAAATGAAAGTTCAAGAAATGAGTATGAAGTTTACCTGGTTATCTTTGGTAGAATCCTCCATTGTTATTTGTTGCGATTCTTTTTGTTTAGTCTTATACTGATTACTGACTACTGAGCTTCAAGTTAAGCAGCTCTCAAGTTAAGGCAAATTCTGTGCGAGTCTCAAAGATCAACTTTCTTTTGTTCGTAATTTTGTGGGTCTTTGGAACAACTCCAATTATAATTATCCCATAATCCTTCTTAAACGACACCTTTTTTCCTTTTTTTTAGTAAAAAGACATGATCTTATTTGAACTACCTTATTAAAATTTTTGCGAGAAACTAACTAATAAAAAAAAGCACGAAACAACCTTATGAAAAAAAATTTGTAGCAAAAAAGTACCAATAGTCGTGTTCCAATGAAATGACTTTATTTTTTGTGCGTTGACTTTTTATTTTTCCCCTTTTTGTTCCTTGTATTTCTCTCTTATTCCATATCTCTCTCTTTTTTAACAAAATTCTTCCTCATCTCCTTCTTCAAATCAGCCAATACATCTAGAAAAGTATAATAATAATAAAAAAAGAACGACAATTTGCTGCTCAATATCTATCTTCAACGGAAAAATTTAATTTTGAATAATCACATTAATTTTTTAACGATTTTATGTCCCATAAAAAAGAAGAACGACTGGATCTAAGTAGTGGAGTGGAAGAATCACGAAGGAAAAAGAGAAAACTGGAGCAAAAGGAGGTATAATTAAAATCAAGTGTTATACACGTGTGGGTCAACGCCAAAAAACAAAGTCAACCCACCAAAATCCGGCCATTATTACCACACAAAAAAAAGTCAAACCAATTTTGTGCCTCATTTTTTTAGTAGGTAGTTTATTGCAAAAAGTATATTACATAAGATAATTTCTCGCAAAATTTATTTCTTAAAAATATAACTTTTACTACAAAAATCTGGTTTAAAAAGTGTTATAGGATGATTAAATATTTCTATAGCAAGGAGTTTTATTATTAGAGATGACAATAATTAACACAAGCCAACAACGCAACTCAACTCGAAAATTTACAAACTTGAGTGGCTCGATAAAAACGACCAGATCAAGGTTGAGAGTAGTTAATCCAATTAATAAATAAGTCGATTTAAACTTATAGGCAATCAACCTGTTAACTTATAAATCCGAAATAAAATCAACACAAACCTACCTAATTATAGGGATATTTCTTTCCTCATTGTTCATTTGTAGAGCTCCAATGAACAAAAAATGAGGAATGTGTTGGGCAAAAAAAATAGGCTTAGTATGTGTTAATACACTTGAATAGTCAAATGTATAGTGTAAGTTTTGGCCATATTGGAGATCTTCCCTTTATATGAACGAACATTATTACTCGTTAAGAATTAATACATTTTTACTTCGTGCACTTTATATTAATTATTTGTAAAGTTGTACAATACATATAGTATTTTTTTTTTTTTTTTTTGGGGCCTCCACTCTGGGACCCTTTGGTAAGATGAAGGACCCTACTTGACCAAAGACCTATCGCAGATCACCTTGCCACACTGTGGTCAACGCTTGAGAGTAGGGGGGAAATAAGGGAATCCCTACCCCCAAGCACTAGTAGGTAGCGGGGTTCGAACTTGTGACCTCAAAGTCACAAGGTGAGTTCCCCACCACCTCCACCAAGCAAGCTTGGTTTCAATACATATAGTATATATATAGAAGAATATAGCATTCGTCAAATGATACTTTTGACAGAGAATATGTAGATAATCTCGGTACATTCTATAAACATATAACCAAGGATGTCTTGGCCTAGTGGTTAAGATTGAGGTGCTGTGAACGATAGGTCACATGTTGCAATAGAAAAAGAACGGAGAAAGTATTTTTGTAAAATATTTAATCAAAATATTGCAATGATAACTAATTTTGGTTTTATATAAGGTGTTGACCATGTATAGGGTTCCCATCTATAATACAAAAAATATACACATAATGCTGCATTCATAATTTATATCATATTCCATCTGCTTTTTTTATCGGCTACGTTGTTGTTGCGCGGTTTTCAGGACGTTATATAACCCTTAACATCTCTTATTTTCTTTTGAGTATAAATTATATAATTTTAATATTATGAATCTACACACCGAGACAAATCTAACAAGATTACACATGACTGTATTTTTACTTATAAAAAAATCAAAATAATCGGTCAAAGTTAGTGGTTCATTTCCCAAAAACAACAATGTAGCAAATAAAAAAAGCGAAGGGAGTATTTATATACAATTAAGCGGCTAATTTGATCAAGGATAACACCTGATTTATTTGTGAAGAATAGAAAAGAGTTGCGAGCTATTATAGATATTGATGACATAGAAGAATGAGATAAGGGGAAATCCTTAAATGAGTCCTATGAGTTTTGATCTCTAGAACTCAGTGATATAAGGTAGGAAGCGATGCCACTACTCCACTACCTTAACCTCAGATCCAATTTTTGAAATGTTGCATCGGTAAGAAGGTCATTTGTTAGTGGTTCATAATAGGGTTAGTAGTATACATATATTGAAAATTCGTAACACCTTGTTTTTTTTGTTGCTAAAATACCTAATAACTTGTGACATAGGGTGCGTTCTCTTCAACTTATTGAACCTGAACTGAACTGAACTTATTGGACCTGAACTGAACTGATTGAAACTTATTAGACCTGATTGGACCTGATTCAACTTATTGGACCTGATTGAACCTTATTGGAACTTATAGGACCTGATTGAAACTTATTGACCTGATTGGAACTTATTAGACCTTATTGGCCCTGATTGAAACTTATTAGACCTTGTTAGACCTTATTGAACCTAATTGGAACTTATTTGCCCTTATTAGACAAAAAAATTGTTCAGTAATAACATAAATATTACCCCTAACGTAAATACTACCCCTCAAAATTTATTATGAAGTGATAATTATTAAAATTCACCCTTTTAAAAAAGTAATTATTATTAATTATCCCTTATGATAATATTATTTGGTTGACTCCGGATATCCAAATTCTACTGGGTATTTGAGTCTATATCAAGAGAAAGGTTTGAGAGTTCATAATCCTGAATTTAAAAATGGTCCTACACCAAAGGGGAAGTTATAGCATTTTAATTATCGACATTCTTCATTACGTGGTACTGTTGAAAGAATTTTTGGTGTACTAAAAAATAGATGGAAGATTCTAAGAATGATGCCGAAGATGGATGATGCTTACCAGTTGGCTATCATCGTGGCAACATGCACGCTACATAATTTAATTCGTTTACATGATTTAGGGATTCCAGTTTCGCAAGTAGTTGAAACCATGGAACCAAGAGCTCATTTAAATTTGACTGACAAGACGAGAACAAATAATATGGAGATTACTCGGGCAAAAATTGCAGATGATGGATGTTGGTGAAGAAAACGTATTGATTGAAGAGGAGGATGTAGAAGATGGAGAAAGATACTCCGATGAAGAAAGATACTTCGGTAATGATAATGAAGCAATCAATTGATAACATTTATATCTTTCATTGTTATTAGTAACGAAAACATGTTCTCTAGTTATTAAAAGACGAATTGCAAAATATTGTAATTATGATGATTATCATTGTTAACCTTATTTAGCCATGATTATAATATTTTTTAATAATAATATAATCAGCTAATAGTAATATGAATAATAAAATAATAAACAATAATACAAGTATAATACGATATAATCATTGTGGTACTTTAATTAAAATTCTAATAATAACATAATCAGCTAATAGTGATATGAATAATAAAATAATGGACAATAATACAAATATTTATTAATCATTGACTATTGAAACTTATTGGAACTTACCTGATTAGACCTGATTGAAACTTATTGCACCTGATTATAACTTATTGGACCTTATTAGACCTAATTCGAACTTATTGCACCTGATTGGAACTTATTAGACCTTATTGGAACTTATTGCCCTGATTGGACCTGATTGAAACTTATCTGAACTGAACTTAACTTATCTGAACTGAACTTATTGGACCTGAAACTTAATTTTTTAAGGTGAAGAGAACGCACCCATAATGTGAAATCACACCATGAGTCCATGACACCAATAAACAAAGCTAAAATAAAGTTTAGGATAAAAACTTGAAAATTACTCGAAAACTATTAAGAGAAAAGACCATTTTAGCCTTTTGGCATGAAGCCATGAATTGAACGCACTGTGTCTGCCAACTTCCAAGTTCCTAGGCGGCAAAACGCGGTCCATTTCGCACGAGTGCCACGTGGTCCGGAAACCATCAATTTTTTATTTTATTTTTATCTGATTAGTGCCAATATAAAGAAAACAAACTATATTTCTTGTGATCACCGAAAATTCCCAAATAAATTTTGGGAAGTGAAACAAAGATTTCTGTGAGATCTTGCAAATAATGAAACAAAGTTTTTTCGTATTGTTTTTAAACAAAGTGTAACAAACAAACAAATAAAGCCTTGTACAGAGGCATCGTGTCCCACCTCCCAACCGCAAGGTCGGGTGTTCGACTCTCATCACTCCCTAATTTGGGGAGTTTGTATAAATTGTTTGCTTGTGGGTATAAATCTCTCTACCCAGGCTTAGTAAATGCCACAAGGCTGCAGTTAGTAGCCTAGCGCGGGGTTGGTCTTCGGACCAATTATCTTTCCTGAACAAAAAAAAGTAAATAAATAAAGCCTTGTACATCAAAGGATTTAACAAGAAAGTGGAAAATGCCAACCTTCAATAAATTGTACCATTAGTTATATCAAACTAACACCTAATTCTAATTTATCGTACATCATCTACAAAACTAAATCGTAAATGATTATGCATCATTTTCAATAAATTACACTGATCTACTGAACATGGATAGAATACTAGAGTAACTTTTTGCAATAAAATAAATTAACTAATTCTCAAACATAGCTCAAAATCCATAATTTCAATCTTCTAGACTTTTATTGATTAGTGAATGATCTTCCTAATTTTTCTGAATGCAGATCTATTTTGCAAATAATTACACGAACCTAGCTAATAGCAAAGAAAACTCAAAAAAACCATAAGAGGAGAAGACTACCCGCTATAGAGGAAACATCATTGTACAAAACTTAAAGTACGTAAATTAGCCTTCAATTTAATCAAAGGGGCTTATCACCAACAAATTTGTTGATGGCAATTGGCAACCCCAAAAATACTACTATTATTTTAAGAGAATTTAGAGAGAAGAGTGTGGACATATGCTAGTTTCATCTTCTATTTTTTTACTTGACAACCTTATGTACTGCTTTTTAAAAAATAAAATTTAACTCGTGTTTACCTTGAATTTTTCGAAATATATATATATATATATATATATATATATATATATATATATATATATATATATATATATATATATATATATATATATATATATAAGAATTGACACAGAGTTATAAACTTTATCTTTCTATGGAAGTCATGAGACGGTATACTACGAACAAAAGTTATTTTTGATGTATAGAGTGCAAAAAAAAAAAAATTAGACATGATTGATTTCAAGTCCTAAAGTACCACCTTTCAATACTCTACCAACTAAACTAGATATATCCATTGCGCAAAATCAGAATCGACAGTTGTATATTGTCCCTTTACACTACATAGGGTAAACTAACCTTTTCATTGATAGAACTTCCTAATCCATTATAAAAAAACAATTAATTTCATAAACCCTTTATTATTCCAGATCAATCTCATCGATCATATTATGAATTTTTTATAAGGCTGCATAATCTTCATCTATAAAAAATAAGTTGTAGGGAAATTAATTCTAATAAGCTCGGATATATACTATAGTAAAAATAAATTATACTAATAATTAAGAAAATTGTTCTAAAGTATTACTATATCTTTCTACAATAAGCTTCAATAAGTTCAATCGTTGAAGTTAGTTTAGCAAAATTCAGATGAATGGACAATTTCCTTACTTTCTTATGCTAATTCAATTGAACCATATATTCTTACCATCTCCTCAACTAACCTATACTATAAGTGTCAAGTATCCCTCATTATGTACACAATGAGAAATGAGCTCAAGGCATAACAACAACCTTTTCTGTCACCACCCAAAATGATGACATGAAAATGAACAAAGCACCAAAATCAATCAACCTTTTTTTTCTTGAAAATTTATTTTATTTATTCAACTTTAAATAATCAACCCACGTGGACCAAAAATGTCCACTAGGCCCCCCTTAACCATGGTTAGTAAAATCGTGTTAGGTAGGTTGACTGGTCATTTCTCTAAAGACTTATGATGTGCATTTCTTTGTATGGGGGTTGGTGGGCGTTGGCGCCCTATTTCTTTCTTTCTTTCTCTCTCCTCCTCTTTTTATTTTTATTTTTTTAGGGTCTCTTTCCTGCTCCTTTCTCTTCACCTTCTTCACATCACCAAATCTACCCCCACAAATTAACCTCTAACATTAAGGCTATGTTCAGTTCACCTTATTTTTCGCTATTTCGGATCGGATCGAATCGATCGGATCGTATCAGATCGATCGGATCGGATCGGATCGAAAAAAAATAAGTTCAGATCGAGATCGAATCGAAAAAAAATAAGTTCAGATCGGATCGGATCGGATCGGATCGGATCGGATAAGTTCAGATCGATCGATCGGATCGATCGGTCGGATCGGATCGGATAAGTTCGGATTATGCTTATATTTAAAAACTTATTATTATTATCATCATGATTATTATGATTATTAGTATTACTAATGCTATTATTGTTATTGTAATAATTATTATTATTATTATTATTATTATTATTATTATTATTATTATTATTATTATTATTATTATTATTATTATTATTACTGCTACTACTTTATACAATTACTATTACTATTAATATTACTATTTACTAGTACATTTGTCAAAAAGATTATTATTATTGTCCTTGTTGTAATTATTAAATATTAATATTGGTAATTATTATTAATGTCGTTGCTATTATTAGTCATTGATATCACTATTTGAAGCTATTTGTGTTCAAGAAGAAGGATATTCTTTTGGCATTTATAAGTGTTCTTTTTTATATTTATTCTAATTAATAATTTTAATATGTGATGTTCTTTTTGATGTTGTACATGTAACGAACATGACAATAGTATATGATGTTTATTTTTTAAAAGAATTTTGGTAGAATAATATAAATTATATATTACTAGTTTATATAAAATATGAGTAGTATGGGATAACCTAATGGTGTTGTCATCACGTTTAAAATTTTCCCTACAAAGGATTTCAACTTATCTTTAAAAACAAAGTTTATATAGAACAAGACAACGATATAAGAAGAATATTTAACCATTTTATTCAAGATCATATGATTATATATATTTATAGGTTTATTTATGATAAAAAAGAACAATTTATTAATATAACAAATAACATGTTGTTAGTTAGATCCAAACATGTCATCAATATAAAAATAAAAACTATCTTTTATTTTTAAAATGTGTTCTTTAAATAGATTTTGTATGCTTCTTTCAGTATATGTTCTTTTTTTAATATCATTATATGTTTTATTTTGTAATTGTGTGTTCATATATTAATGTGCTCTTTTTCAAAAAAAAAAAAAACTAATTATGCTATAATAACAATAATAATAATAATAATAATAATAATAATAATAATAATAATTATTATTATTATTATTATTATTATTATTATTATTATTATTGCTTTTATTATTATTATTATTATTGTTATTATCATTATTATTATTATAATATTATTATTATTATTATTATTATTATTATTATTATTATTATTGAAAGTTGTGCATACTAATAAAATGATAATAATAGTAATACTAGTAATGAAATACAAAGTAATAATAACATTAGTAATAATATGTTTTTTAAAAGATAAGATAAGATAAGATCGATCGGATCGGATCGATCGATCGGATCGATCGATCGATCGATCGATCGGATCGGATCGGATCGAGCGGTTCGATCGGATCGATCGAAAAAATAAGTTCGGATCGAGATCGGATCGAAAAAAATAAGTTCGAGATCGGATCGTATCGGATCGGATAAGTTCAGATCTGAAAATTTCAGGTGAACTAAACATAGCCTAAATCTTTTGTATTACTTTATCTGTTTTAAAGTAAATGAAACACTTCACTTTAAAAAACTCTCACATGAAAAAGAGAAGCGTTCACTTATTTAAGAACAGAGTAAGTACTTTATTTTTCTATAAATAGTTGATGCACTTCTCTAGTAAGCTTACCAACACATAAGTATTATCCGTTGTGAAATAAATGAAATACTTATCTTTTTATGTGAAAACTTTTTAATAGAAACGTTTCATTTATCTCAGAACAGAGAAAGTACGTAAAATCATAAGAAGTTGTTATTCTAAAAGTTTATATCGAAGTAAAATTAAATATTTTTCCTTGGGTAGAGATCATAAATGTCGATAGGTCGATAAAGGATATTGGGAAAATAATGTAAAAGTCAAATTACCTCAATTATTTATAACAAAAAAGAAATAATTAATTAATAATAGGAAAAATTGACAATATAGGTATGAACTTTGGGTGATAATTTTTAAAAGGTTTGAACTATTGATTAACCTGTAACTTTAGGGAGTCTTAACTTTTAGCGGACCTCGGTGACTTAAAACTAACAATTTTTGTTAAAATCTCACCAAGTTCCTACTTCCCTCCCTTAATTAACCCTTCTGGTGTAACCCAAGTTTATAAGTTATGACCTATTAAGCTAGTTTCAAATCACCAAGGCCCGCTAAAAGTTAAGACCCTCTAGAGTTGAAACCTACACAATCAATAGTTTAGACCTTTTAAAAATTATCACAAAAAATTGAGAGTTCTATTGTCAATTTTTCCTTAATAATAAAAAGGCAGCAAAATTCTTACATTATTAATACTTCTCCAACCTCCCTCTTCTCTTCTCTCTTCTTCAGGAGTCTCTCCTACCCTCACCTCACATCCAACCACATAGCTGTAGAGAGAGAAAGTGAGAGACTCCAATTTTTCCTTCTATAATTTCTTCATTTTTCTTTCTGGGTACAAATCATTTCTCCTAATTTCCCTAAAATTCCAGTTATTTCATCGAAATTTGAAGAAATTTTGATCTGGGTAAATTTTTTTCATCAAAATTTGATCTGGGATTCAGCTCAAATTTAATAATGGATTCCAATTCAATCAAGGTATCACCTTTAGATCTAATGAGTGCTCTACTAAAAGGGAACTTCGAGCAACTAAACGCGTCGTTTGAAGACTCTTCTGCTGCTGCACTCATCGTTGAGAATCGTGAAGTTCTTATGTTTGTTACAACTTCAATTGCTGTGCTTATTGGTTGTGCTTTCTTGCTCATTTGGAAGAAATCCAACGGTGGGAAATCATCTAAAGTTGTTTCTGAACTTCCTAAACCGTTGATTCTTAAAGATGATGATGTTGAAGTTGATGATGGAAAAAAGAAAGTTACTGTCTTTTTTGGTACTCAAACTGGTACTGCTGAAGGATTTGCAAAGGTTTCATTTTTTTTTCCCTCTTTTTTTTTTTTTTTTTTTTGAAAAATAATTTTTGTATCTGAATATTAGATTTTATGTTCTGTTTTTTTTTTTTTAAGGAAAATTTGTTTGGAAATGTGTGATTTTGATTGTTTAATTGCTTAATGATTTTGTGGTTGGTAGGCGTTAGTAGAGGAGGCTAAAGCAAGATATGAGAAAGCGACTTTTAAAATTGTTGATTTGGTAAGTTTGACCCTCTTTTTTTTCTGCTTTTGTTATGTTTAAAGTTTAATTTTGTGGTAGAAGAAAGTTTAAAACTTGAATATCCCTTTTTTGAAAAAAATAATAATATCTGAGTTTTGGGTTTGTTGGATTTTGTTCTTATTATTCTATGAATCTTGATTAGGATGATTATGCCGGAGATGATGATGAATATGAGAGAAAATTGAAGAAGGAAAATTTGGCTTTCTTCTTCTTAGCTACGTATGTATCTTATTGCTCTTTTTTTTTTCTTTCTATTTTTGGCATAATTTGATTAAATGTGAAGTAAAAGATGAATGTAATGCTTGATTTAGGTATGGAGATGGGGAGCCAACAGACAATGCAGCAAGATTTTATAAATGGTTCCTTGAGGTATATATTTTAAGAGTGCAAATTTATATATTATGCATAATACTATAGTAGGACATGTTATGAACATAACTCTTAGTTTATGAATTTCATTCTAGCATCATCTTCTTTCTTTAATGACTTTAATTAATAAATCTGTTGAGTTGATTGCATGATGAATGAATCAAATTTAAGTTGAGAATGCTAGGCCAATAACTGATGAAATCTCACATGATTTCATATTAGTTGTGTTGATGTCATGTAAAGATCTTTTTTTGTATTTTAAAATTAGTCAATGGAATGAAAAGTCAATATAATACTTGTTTTATGTTGTGGTGTTGTAGGGCAAGGACAGGGGTGAGTGGCTTCAAAACCTTGAGTATGGAGTCTTTGGGCTTGGAAATAGACAGTATGAGCATTTCAACAAGGTACTCTTTTCCTTCATCTAATATTTTCGCTTTCCTTGGAAAAATGTTATAATTTGGTAAATGATGTTACTGTTATCTGAATGATTAACAGGTTGGCAAGGAGATCGACGAGCTCCTCGCTGAGCAAGGTAGCATTTACTTATCTTAGCTGTTGCTAATCTGGTGATAGCATCATTAAGATTATTGAGCTGTCAGTGACAGATTTCCATGTGATTGCTAATGATTGACAGTTTTGCATATGTTAGGCTTAAAACATATGAAAGGACTTTCTTGTTGGAAACCTGTTAGAATGTCCATGGGAATTCTTGTAGTGGTTCCGATTCTTTGCTGTTAAGCAATTGACGTCTCCACACCTCCCTTTGTCTGATATTGAGTGTCCCATTTGGTTTTTTTCGGATGTCAAGAACACCTCGATCACTTAAATTGTTTCTTGAACGTACTTTTAAGATGAATTTTGGAAAGCAATTTTAATTTAAATTGGAAATTCAAAACTAGACCGAGTGAGGATTTGGGTGGTTAATGACTAAATATTGTGATAATAGTAATGGTAAAAAAAAGTTGAGTGTTACTAAAATTTTGCATAATCATGTGGGAGAAACTGTCTACCCAGTGGGTAATTTAGATACTGGAGAGAGACATCAATGCTAAGCGGAATTCAACTTCGAAATTATTGTTTTTTATTGTCTACTTCTAGTGGGTGAATCATCTTTTGGGTAAATGTATCAATCTCCGACATGTGGTGCTTGCTCCTTGGTGAAGAGTGAAGACTTTGTAATATGATGGTGGGAAATTTTGAAATTTGACATTAAACCTTTTTGTTTTAATGTCGAGGTGTAGATTCTTCTTGTTTAATGTAGAGCAATCTTAGTACTAGCCTACTAGATTTAATCCACATTGCCAATCAGTTTCTTCTTTTTTTGTTACTTGAATTGTTGGATGAAAAATTAGCATAGGTCCATGATTTGGATGAGCTATTTGAGATATTCTTTTTGTTCAAGCAAACTGCTTGGTGTGTCATGTTGTATGTATTTTATTTGTGTGTCCTTTGTTTTGGAATGAGGATGGCAACTTGCGAGTATCATAGATAATGCTAAAACTAGTACGAGAACCATATAGTATGATCTGTTTTGGATGATGATTGACTAGCTGTATAAAGTGAATGGAGTTAAGAACAGTCCTTTGCTGGTGCAACCTGTTTTCAGTTTGCCGTTCTTGTGACATTTTGAGAGGTCTCTGGCTTGCTTAAACTAATCTTTTATGCCAATTGCAGGTGCAAAACGCCTTGTTCCAGTTGGTCTTGGTGATGATGACCAGTGTATCGAAGATGATTTTACAGCTTGGTACTGTTCAAAATATCCCTTCTGTTTGTTATAAATGAAGTTGTAATTTACTGTAAAATGTACTTAAGAATACGGCCATTTTCAGGAAGGACTTAGTCTGGCCAGAATTAGACCGGCTGCTTCGGGACGAGGATGATGTAGCTGTGTCTACTCCTTATACTGCTACCATACCAGAATACCGGGTTGTATTTCACGAGGCTGCTGATATAGCTCAGCAAGACAAGAGCTGGGCTAATGCTAATGGTCATGCTGTGTTTGATGCCCAACATCCATGCAGGTATAGTATAGAGAGTGTTTGCATGGCTGAAGACTATAATTTCTTTTATTATTCTCTTCCATCTAAGTTGCTTGTTATCTGTGTGAAGATCAAATGTTGCCGTGAGAAGGGAGCTACATTCTCCTGCTTCAGATCGTTCTTGCACCCATTTGGAATTTGACGTTTCTGGCACAGGGCTTAAGTAAGTTTTACCTCTTATATGACTTTATGAGTGGTTCATACATGATAGCGATTTTTCCTTTCTTCTTTTGTACGTGTTGTGCTTATCAATTTATTGTTTGGGAAGTCTTGGTGCACTAAGGGTGTGTTCTCTTCATCTTATAAAAAATAAGTCTACGGCTGATCAGGTCTACTCAGAGCTGATGTGGTCCAATCAGGTCTGAACATAAGTTGAAATCAGGCTGATTGGGTCTAATAAGTTCAGGTGAAGAGATTACACCCTAATTATCCTTGTTTGATTTTTATTGTGTGTTTATGTCCTGTCCAGATATGAGACAGGGGATCATGTTGGTGTCTACTGTGAAAATCTTGTTGAGACTGTGGAAGAAGCTGAAAGATTACTAGGCCTGAAAGATACTTACTTTTCTATCCATACTGATAACGAAGATGGCACTCCTGTTGCTGGAACCTCCCTACCACCACCTTTCCCCCCTTGTACTTTAAGATCGGCTCTCACTCGATATGCTGATGTTTTAAGCTCCCCCAAAAAGGTTTGTTATTTTCTATTAATTTCCCCTACCTTATTCCTTATGCTTGCACCACCTTAGTTGTAATTATCTGATTTGCATGGTTTCAGTCTGCTTTACTCGCGTTAGCAGCTCATGCTTCTGATCCAAATGAAGCTGAACGGCTGAAATATCTCGCATCTCCTGCCGGAAAGGTGATGAAGCTTCTCATTTTCTTTGAATAGTCTTATGCCCATAGCTTTTGCAAGACTGTTTTTAATAGTAGGAATTTTAATATTGCAGGATGAATATTCTCAGTGGGTAGTTGCAAGTCAGAGGAGTCTTCTTGAGGTCATGGCTGAATTCCCATCAGCTAAACCACCACTTGGAGTTTTCTTTGCTGCAGTGGCACCACGTTTGCAGCCTCGATACTACTCCATCTCGTCCTCCCCAAGGTAGTATAGTCTGCCTCGTTTTTCGTTGAACATAGTTCTTTTCTGCATTAACCAGCTCATTAAGGAGGCATAGAGTAATTGGTTTCCATGTTTAATTTCTTTTCCCCTTTTCTTCTGAATTGGCTAATGATATTGATTGCAATATCTGAAGTGCTGAATAGTGAAAGTAGGTTTTTAGTAACTTCAACCTTCTACTTCTCTGGTTCCAGTAATCAATTTAAGTTGGAGAAGAATTACTTATGATTCATTGGTGTACCAGATGCCACAATTTATAGCAGCCGTTTGATTCTCACCTGTGAACTTTCTTCTTCATTAACATTACCGTGATCTTCCAAAGTGAATGAGTTGGGATTTGGGAACAACTTTAGTGCCAACTGAGGATGATTCGCTTACTGCTACTATTTTTTTTTATATAATTAAATTAAGGTACTTGAAAATTAGGGTAGTCTTAATTGATCTAAGGAAATAAAAGAATAAAATATACTGCGGATGTTAGCAACTTATATTGTACATGGACATGAAATGCTGCGGATTTCGCGCAGATACATTTGTCCTAATTCGCTTCTGAAGCATTCTCACAAATTACCTTTCCTTTGTTTAAGCTATTGGCTGTTAGATGCTGTCATGGTACTAATCATTACATATTTGGGTGTTTTGTATGTGTGTGCAGAGTGGCCCCATCAAGAATTCATGTTACATGTGCATTGGTTCTTGATAAAATGCCCACTGGAAGGATTCATAAAGGAGTTTGTTCAACTTGGATGAAGGTATATTAATATATTATTGTAGTACATTCTTGATACATAAAGGGGGGGACCGGGTTGCATTTTCACTGCCAAATCCAGAAAGTCGAGGTTTTGCTGGTTGGTGATAGTGAAGTTCATAACTCAATGAGGAGATGATAAAAGAATGCCTCCATTTTCTTGCATAGATATCTACTAGATGAACCAATATTTTTTAGTATTATATATTTTTATTGACAAAATGTCACATGAGACATCTGCATCAAATCAGCGTTTTACTTCAAAAGAACCTAATTTGACTGTATTTGGTCTTTCTAGAATTCCATAGCTCAAGGGGAGAATCAAGATTGTAGTTGGGCACCCATTTTTGTGAGGCAGTCCAACTTCAAACTCCCAGCAGACTCATCGGTTCCAATTATAATGATCGGTCCAGGAACTGGATTAGCACCTTTCAGGGGATTCTTGCAGGTTCAGTATACAACCCAATTGTTTGTCCTTTTCAAGCATTCTTCCTCTTATAGTATAATAATCATATATCTCTCTGTCTCAACTTCAGGAAAGATCCGCTCTGAAAGAAGACGGAGTAGATCTTGGGCAAGCGACATTGTTTTTTGGCTGTAGAAACCGTAAAGTGGTGAGATATGCTTGAGCTTTTCACCCTTTTATTCTTGTACATCTTTTTTCAATGTTATTGATGGAAGAAACCATTCTTGTAAAGGATTTTATTTACGAAGACGAGCTCCAGAACTTCGTTGAAACCGGTGTGCTTTCGGAGCTGGTAGTCGCTTTCTCACGAGAGGGGCCTACGAAAGAATATGTACAACACAAAATGATGGAAAGGGTATGTCTAATGCCTCCGTCTTCGTCTTTGTAAATGTTGTGTTGCAAATGCAACATGACGTAATAACAGGTTTTGAACTTACTCTTTTTTTGCGTTTATCTTTTCCCCCTAATGTAGGCTTCAGATGTGTGGAATGTAATTAATCAAGGAGGGTATGTCTACGTTTGTGGTGACGCCAAAGGCATGGCACGAGACGTACACCGAGTCCTTCACACAATTTTACAGGAGCAGGTATGTCCACATGCATAAATACTTGAGGCCTGGATCTTTTTGGACTTGTATATACATGATACATTAATAGCATAAGTTGCTTTCTCTAGGCCCTACTGATACTGTCCTTGCATATCTTATGGTTTTGAATGCCACACCCAATGCCTTCTATTTTGCCCTTGTGTTTTTGGGTTTATCTTGTCGTTATTGATTATTTGTCAAAAATGAATTTATTAGCCGGTCCCTCCCCCCTTCCCCTCCCTTTAAAGAAGTGCGTATTTAGAAGACCTTTTTTTTTTTTTGGGCAAACCACCTGTTATAATAGTTTTCGTTGGTACCATTTTTGGCCCCTTAAATTGACCATGTTACATGTGTTGGGACTTTAGGAGGGAAACGAATTTACAGGGGATTTACTTCCTCCAATCCATAATGATCTTCCCTCTGTGGGTTTTTACGGTTTCCATTGCATGTTTTTAACCATGAATATCTTTTAGTACGTATTAGTAAAATATTATACTCCCTCCGTCCCATAATATAGTACCCATTTCCCTTTTTTCACGGTAATTTATGCAAGTAGAATCTAAGAGAGATAGTAAAGATTTTTAGTAAAGAATCTAAGAGAAATTAGATAATACACATTGACACGAATCTTACAAGATCCGACATAACTATATTTTTATCTTACACATCAAACTTTGAAGAAGAACATTAGAGAACTGGTTGAGTATAAGGTAAAACAGTGTTATTCAAATTGCCAAAGTTGGAAATGGAAAGGAGTTATATTATAGAAGGGCCCAAGATTTTCTTTTCTTTTTCTTGTTTTGATGAAACACTCAACAGGTTTTTCAGTCGTGAACATAAGTTGCTTTTTAAATGGACTTGTGCTCTTAGAAAGTGAATTGATGTGGTTATAAATTATGATGCTCAAAGAGTTTCTAGGACTAACGTAACCATCTTTAAGTGGTATTAAATGGTGGTAATGATTAAATGTGTAAATTTGTAAGGAGTACTCACATTAATGTCCATAGTAATGCAACTTTGTTTATAAATATGTGTTTTTCTATAGGAAGAAAAAACACATGAAGGTGAAATTTTATATAGTTTGATGGAGTTTTGCATCATGTTATGTCCGTAGCAAATATACAAATAAACTTATTATCAACCAAACGAGCTGTAAGAGTAAATTTATACAGTACGATAAATTTTACATGAGGTCCCCCTAGCAAAATTTCACATAAACTCGTTTATCTTTTAGTCATTTATCAGTGTCAACCAAAATGTTTACTTACGAGTTAAGTTGTTGGTTTATAGGGCGGTATGAGTAGTTCCCAAGCGGAAGGGATGGTGAAGAATTTGCAGACTACTGGTAGATACTTGCGTGATGTTTGGTAAGGACTCGATCTAACAATTCAAAAGCAGCAGCAGCAGCAGCCGAAAGACACGAATTTTAAGAAGAAAAATGAAAGAAACATACTTTTGTTGGAATTGCATCCTTGAAAATGAAAAGGATGTGTTATAGTAGCCTAATTATTTAAATACTAATTCTTTTTCTGTAAGATGAACAATTTTTTTGCTTTCTTTTCATCTGGGTAAGTGTTGGTGGGAATTCCTTGTATTTTGTACCATAATAAGTTGATATTATAAGTATATCTTTAGTCAGGAATGCAAGTAAATGTAATGTAGCGGTATTTTTGTGACACAGATATTAGCATTTTGTATGGCGATCGACACATTTATTATACATACTATGAAATTTATTTAATTAGTTAACATGGACAAATACAATTTGTGCAATCTTATAAAGTAGCTCACGAAATTGTTGTTTTCCATCACAAAACCACAATCTTTGTTCAAGTTTGGCAAGAAAAAATGGTACCTGAAGCTGCACGTCATATTAGGATGGAGAAGTATTAATTTTTTTGTATTTATATTAAATGGGTATATATAGGGCTTGGACTGGGCCACTGTTCTTAAGTAAGGCTCAGCCCAGTTGATGGTTTTTAATAGAAAACATGTTGTTTCTTTGAGGGATTATTACAAGGAAAATAATCATTTTTACACGCTTTATCCTCCTTGCTTTTGGAGGTCCTCGTGGGAGCCCAATGGTTGGTGCTTCCACCTGCCAACCGCAAGGTCGGGTGTTCGACTCTCATCACTCCCCAATTTGGGGAGTTTGTATAAAATGTTTGCTTGTGGGTATAAATCTCCTCTACCCAAATTAACGAAGCCATGGTGGTGTCTGCGCCAAGAAATTGCTAACGAGGGGTTGGTCTTCGGACTAATTATCTTTCCTGAACAAAAAAAAAAAAAAAAATCCTCCTTGCTTTGGAATATGGAGCTACATATTCAGGAAGAACTTGCGTGTAAGGAGGGATTATTATTATTATTATTATTATTATTATTATTATTAGTGTAATATTGTATGTAAAAGGATATAAAGGACTTTTAATGGTATCAGGTATACTTGTACAATTATTACTAGGGAAAAGTATAAACCTAGCTTCACAATCTCGAGATCTCGAATAAGGATGACAACAAGCCATGCTCGAGCCCGGTTCAACGAGCTTCGTGCTTGGTCAGACCCGACCTGATTTAGCCAAACTGAGCATGATGTGCGCGCTTGGTGCATTTTTCATTTTGAAGCCTTAGGGAAAAGAAGCACTAGTTGTGCATTTGTTTGGTAGAATATTCCATCATGTTGATTGAAATATGGTAGTACTTGACATAGAAGAGTATTTGCCACTATGATCATGCTTTTTCATTTGGTCGGAATAAAATGAAGAGCAATTGAAAGTTGCCACTATGACCATATGATTTGCTCTTTGATCGGACTATATTGAAGAGTATTTGCCACTAAGAGTTCGTTATGACCATCCACAGGTATATATATTCACAAATTCAAAGGGTGATTGATGAATACTCGCTTTGTGGTATTGGAATGATACTCCATTTGACTTTTAAATTTTAGCTGCATCTTGTCTTGGAATTAATATTGTTATTTGTTTGAAAGTAATTACTCGCATCTCCTTTTTTTTGAAGGTTACACTCCATCCATATTATCATTAGCTTTACTTTATTGTGCATTTATATACTCCGAGAACCAAGGAGAAAGTGTAAAAGTATGAGAGAGAAATTGAAAAGTGAGAGAGATAAATTAAAAAGTGGGTTAAAATATTAAAAACTAGATGACATGGGTGGAAGAAGAGGAAAAAGTATTGGCGCATACCTGGTATGTGCCAACAGTGTCCATACCGGGGTATGTTAGTAATTTTGCCAGAAAAAGACAAAAAAAAGTTGACTTAATGGCAATTTAGACAACTCTGATCATGTAGGAGAGAAATCAGATCAATTATTATATGAATCAGATCAACTATAATGTGAATCAGATCAACTATAATGTGAATCAGATCATGCATTAGTAATTTTGCCAGAAAAAGACAAAAAAAAAAAGTTGACTTAATGGCAATTTAGACGAATCTGATCATGTAGGAGATAAATCAGATCAACTATTATATGAATCAGATCAACTATTATATGAATCAGATCAAGCATAATGTGAATCAGATCATGAATGTATGTAAGTAAAAAACCAAAAAAAAAAAAAAAAAAAAACCCAAAAAAAAAAGAAAAAGTTGTATTTATTTACAACTTTGCCACGGTATGGACAAATAGTGTCCATACCGGATATGCGCCAATCAGTTCTCGGAAGAAGAGGAGAAAGTAGACGTGACATGTTACCAAAAATAGAAAAAGCAATAGATTAAAAGAAACATACCAAAAAAGAAAGTGTGTAGATTAAAAAGAAACAGAGGGAGTAGTTTTTTTTATTGTACTATTACCAAACTAAAGATATTAATAATTAAAGGCCTATATCAAAGACTATGAAACAGGGGAGTATTTTTTTTGTAATTTTAGTTTGTGAATAATGTATTTGAAATTTTTACTAACTATATAGGTTCTATGTTAGACATTTTGTGAAAAATTCATAACTATCTATTTTTTTTTCATATAATGGCAAAAGAATTACACTTTCGAGATACTCCTACCTCAAAGGAACTACATAATTAGGTTAACAACAAATTAATTAATAGTCGTCCTAAACGGTGATTCAGGCTCTAGATTACCTAGAGCTAAATGCATATTGATTTATGGCTTCAAATGGCTAAATATTAGTAGTTGCGTACAAGCAATAGTAATTTAAACCATTTTTAGGTCACAAATCTAGACTATCACGACTAATACTCTTCATGGTATAATTGTAATCTTTAAGCCTTAAATTCAATACCATTCTTTCACTCTATAGAGTTATAAATTAGTACTAGAATTATAATTCAGATGAAATCATTATAAGTTATAAGTCCACGAAAGTGAGCTGGAAATGCGTGCAACAAAACACTAGTATATATAAGGTGGTTCCATATATGTCAAAAATCTATCAAAAGCTAATATATATGATCTGTCTATATAAAAGATGGAATTTTCAATAGTACAGAGACACTATCACAGTATCACATGAGTATGCCATCTTAATAAATAAATTAGAACTAACATAATAACGAGTTTTAAAATGATTATAATAAATACTTCCTATGTTTCTCAATAAACTTAACACAACTTACTAAAAGTAGATGTTTCACGGTCACCTTAACATTATTTTTATATTTACTCTATTCGGAGTTTGTATTCTATCTTTATCTCTCTTACCACATATCTTTCTCCACTGTCTTGTTTTAATTTCTAGTACTATTTCAAATATTAAGCTCATAGCAAAATAATGGAGTATATAATGTTTATGATAAGAAAGTGTCTCGGCTGATACTTGTGTTAGTCATTATTATTATAATGATGGAGATGAGTTTCAGTCATTTCAGTTTATATATGGTTTTTTTAGTTTATGCAAATTTGTTATTAGTTTATAAGTATATACATATTTGTTATTACTTATTAGTTTATACATGTTTTATATCAGTTCATTGATAACAAATTGTATATAATCTGATATGAAATATGTATAAACTGATAAAATATATGTATGAATTGATACTATAAGCCTATATTACCTTTTTGGATTCACTTCACAGCACGTAAAGAAAAGATATATAGAAGAAGGATGAGGCGAGTTAGAAAACTTCAAACTCTGTTCTTTAACCCAAAATAAAGGCAAAAGCAAAGGGACACTATAGGAATTACGCATAAACTGCAAAATCGATATGAAATATGTATGAATTGATTGTAAATATGCATAAACTAATAACAAAAAAGTATAAACTGATAACTGATTATAGATAAACTGATAACAAATGCATATAAACTGAATTTGATATTCAATAAACTTTCACAACGAATTCTAATTTTCCATTTTGAAACTTTTAGTTAGTCAGTGTATACTATATTTTTTATTTGGGTGAAACTTTATGTTTTATAAATTATAATCCCTCATAACTACTTTCTCCGTTTCTTTTTACTCGCTACACTTCACGCTTGCCGATACACTACTTTGACTATTAATATCTTTAATTGTGTATTAGTGTAAAGTATAAAAATTTAATTTTATGAAAATATACATTGAGACGAATCCAACTACATATTACATTATAACTTTTGATTTTATCTAATACTCCCTCCGTCCCATAATATAGTGCTTGTTTCTTTTTTACACGGTCTCCAAGACGTAACTTTGACCTTTAATATCTTCAATTCCGTATTAATAAAAAATATAAAAAGTTGATATTATGAAACTACACATTGAGATGAATCTAACAAGATCCCACATGAATATTTTTTTTTATATATACAAATGAGAATATTTAGTCAAATATTTTAAAATTTGACCCACCAAAAATGAAGTAGGCACTATATTATGGGACGGAGGGAGTAGTAAATAATGCATAGTCAAAGCTCATAGATGAATAGTGGAATTTTCAAAGTGTAGCGAGTAATTTGAAACGGAGGAAGTACATATAACTATATATGTACATCTAACATAAACTGAATGTACGTTTCCTTTGCCCATGCATACTATACTTTAACTAATAATGCAGATCTTGAATTTGTAGGCTTAAATTTAATACAACTTCCATAATATCCAAATGAACATAACTTAGATATAAGTATACTTGGGATCAACAAAAGGAAGGCATCTGAACATCTTTAATTCAGTGTCATGTCTAATTTCTAAGTAGAGAGTCAAAACTGTAAGCGAACCATTCGCCGACGGCAACGCTCAAAGGTTCTCTCTTATGCCCATGCAACTTCAATTTACAAGAATTATTTTAGCAATATTATCCCACTCAATCTCATGCAATACTCTCGTATATTCATGAAGTCCAAGCTTAATTGCTTTCCCTTAACGTTACATATTTATAAGTATATATGATCCCCGTAAAACAAATTATTAAAAAAATTGGTGAGATCCTATATATCTTCATGTATTATTATCATATAATATATGGTATATAATATGATCACCAACTTTTGCCTTCCGAAAGCAAACATGCCTCTTCCGCATGGGGGCCTTAACTTTGCGAGTAGTTTAAACACAACACTAGACAGCCAGACAGCGATTTTAAGGCACTACGTCAAACACAAGCAACAAGTTGTTCTCATCCGATTATTATAGTTTCTTTTAGTTTGAAATCAAGTATAAGTACGATAAAATTGAACTCACAACCTATTTTCGTTTATGGGTCAGAAATTAAGAGTTCATTTTTATTTTCCAAAGAGATAGAAGAGGCCAGAGGGAGGGGGGGTTGAAATCAAGTATAAGTACGATAAAATTTGAACTCGCAACCTATTTTCGTTTACGGATTAGAAATTAAGAGTTCATTTTTATTTTCCAAAGAGATAGAAGAGGCCAGAGGGGGGGATTGAAATCAAGTATAAGTACGATAAAATTTGAACTCGCAACCTATTTTCGTTTACGGATCGAATTTAAGAGTTCATTTTTATTTTCCAAAGAGATAGAAGAGGCTAGAGGGGGGGGGATTGAAATCAAGTATAAGTACGATAAAATTTGAACTCGCAACCTATTTTCGTTTACGGATCAGAATTTAAGAGTTCATTTTTATTTTCCAAAGAGATAGAAGAGGGAGGATTGAAATCAAGTATAAGTACGATAAAATTTGAACTCACGACCAGAAATTAAGAGTTCATTTTTATTTTGCAAAGAGATAGAAGAGGGGTGATTGAAGGTTTTCCCCATTCTCAAAATTTTACTATTATATATATTTTTTTAATAAATGATCAATTAATGCATATTTTTTCCATTTTCAGAACTTTCTTATACGCAATGCTTGATCGCATATAGCTTTTCCCATATATTAATATGCACAAAATTTTACAACCTAAATCTTTTGGAGGGAGAGACAGTCCTTCTAGGAAGGACCTTCCTCCCACAAAAAGATACAACAGATTTGGCCAAAAAAAGCCAATACATCTACTGAATACAGCTCAAAATATACTATGTGCTTTATTTTTAAAGACAATCTTGTAATGATATAGCAAAATGCTAATGTTACCAAAAATGATAATCACCTGAAAGCTTGGGTGGAATTTACTATCATACTATAATTGAATAAAGAACATTGCGTCTTAGGTGTGTATGTCTTGGAAGTGCTACAAAGCAACCAACTCTGAAGTTACGGCATCCCAAATAAAAATAAACCACCATCTTGAATCTTGATCTTGAGAAGAGAGAAATAAGGAACCCAAAAAATAAACAATAAAAACATAAAGTAAAAAGAACAACACTTATATAATAAAGTCAATAATAAATGAAGAAATTAAATTATACTCGTAGCTTCTAGTTACAGAATTTTAAGAAATGATAATCAAGACAAGCAAACAAATTTCTTATAGTATTTATACACGTTTTAACTAATTACTTCTCAGATTGTTGTTCATTTTATTTTAATTAATTTTTTTACCGTATCATCTTTCAAAATTGTGTTCTGAATAACTAACTTAGTTGCAAGTATTCTAAAACAAGAAACATTATACTTCCTCAAGGTTTGACTTTTGCACTATTCACAGTGTCGCACACTCTCATCTGACCGTGTTTTGTGATTTTTAACGTAAGGAAAAATATAGTCATATAGAATCTTGTTAGATTCGTCTCGATATATGCTTTCAGAATATCATATTTTTACAAGTTTTACATGTTGATTGATAATTAGAGATAATAATAATCAAAGTTATACGTTGACAAACTTGCCCGAAGAAATGTGTCAATTATTTTGAAACAGAGGAAGTATATTTAAGCTCGGACATATATATCCCTTTAGTCTAGACCAAAAAAAACCCTCTCTAAGACATAAATGTACTCCTATCCGACGTTTTCTATATAATCTCTGATACACTCTTATATAATTTTCATTCATTCCAAGCATACCACTAAAAAAGCTTAGCTAGCTTGATCACTCACACTAACTACCTCTTCCACCGACTCTCTCTCTCTCTCTCCCCCTCTTTCTCTCTCTTCAAAAACATTAAACAGAAACACAGATCATACTATTCTTAGGATTATTAACAACACAATAAATTATTCATTAGCATATACTTATCATAATACTATGTATAACAACAATAAGACCATGATTGATGTTCAAAGCCAAGAATCATTGAAGAGAAGATGGCATGACAGCTTTTATACTAGACTTCTTTCTGCGCCACCACCACAAACACAACCACAACCACCTACAAACCCTACACAAACTACTGCGGCCGCGGCGGCGACATCTTCACCATTGATCATAGGAAAACCACCGCATTTTCTTCAACCAGGAAGGTTGGATTGCGGCGGTGGTGGTGGTGGTGGTGATCTGTACCAAAATGTGGTGCCGTCGGTGACGGTTGTGCTAGAGGGGCGGTCGATCTGTCAGCGTGTGAACCTGCAACAGCATGCTAACTATGAGAGTTTAGCCAAGGCTTTAAGACAGATGTTTATGGATATGGTAAATATTCAACAAAATTATCATGAGGATGACACTGATAATGGTTCTCATGATCAACTTGATTTGTCTAATGCTCTTCCTGGTTATCTTGTTGCTTATGAAGATATGGAGAATGATCTTCTTCTTGCTGGTGATCTTCATTGGAAGTACGTTTCTTTTTTCTCTTTTTCATCTCCCTCTTTTTGTTTCTATAATTTGCTTTTGGTGTAAATGAGCGACTTAAGCACAGTAATGTAGACGAGATTCAATCCCAGGTCTCAAATACCACCCTCACAAGACTTTACCAACTAAGCTAGATAACATCCACTTTTAATTTCTATAATAATAAGTGGCCATGATTATTATTTTTTCTCCTTTTCAACTCCCTCCTTTTGTTTCTATAATTTGCTTTTGGTGTAAATGAGCGACTAAGCACAGTAATGTAGACGAGATTCAATCCCAGGTCTCAGATACACCCTCACAAGACTTTACCAACTAAGCTAGATGACATCCACTTTTTAATTCGGCCATGATTATTATTTTTTTAAGTTGCTTTTGTTTTTGATTGTGCTTCTTTAGAGATCCATTTAGGAGCACTGTCCTCTTTTGTTATAATTGGACATTTTGTGTAAAGTCAAATAAGGTTTATATATACGTGTACCATATTAGAGATTTGGGGGATTTGGTTAAACATCATGAACTAATTAACTTTATAGAATTGGCTATAAATTATACTCCTATGAAAATAATCTGAATTGATAATTTTGAATCCAGCAATACCAATTTTAGCTTTTACTTTTAATATATATAATTTAGCATATAGAGAAATTTTAAGACTAAAATTATTACCACATATATACCGTGAAACTTTAGTATCTTAATTAGCTAGTATTTTAATATTATTACTGATTTTTTTTTTTTTATAGAAAATATCCAAAAGGTTGGAATTTTGTTTTAAATGATTGGAGATATGTTTTAATATTGGAGACATGCAATACCATGTCTATTAAATAATATTAGAAAATCTTGTATAAATAAGTAATTCAAATATTTTAGTTTCGTCAACCATTTAACATTTTGTACTACAATGGTATGGACTGTACGAGCTCTTAAGGCTCCTTTAGTTTTCTGTGTTTGTTTTAGTTTGGGTTGTATTAGCATTAAGCTGTACTTCCTCTTTTAATTAATGTACGATTTCTCGTTGTCAAAAAAAAAAAAAACAATGGTATGGATAATATGCTAAAACGAATTTTAGGGTTTATATCACACTGTAGGAGTACATATGACTTATGATCTTGTGTATCAATTTCAACTAATTTTTCACAAACATAAATAAACATATCTGATGCTTAATTCATTTAAAACTCCATCTTAGAGGAAAAAAAAAAACTAGGACCAAAAGATTAAAGACAGATACTAGTGGGAGAATATATATTTGCATAAAACATATGCATGTATTTATGTGTTATGTTTAAATTTTGCCTGTGCACCAACATATATATTAAGTGGTCTGTAGAAATGTCAATATATTCTGGTCCCGAAACTTGTCCTATGCTCTGTGAAGAAGCATGCTTTGGAGCACCAAGAGTTAGTAGTTATTGTGCATTATGCAACTCCTAATAATACATACGTGATTTCACATCCAACCTCCCCCTGCCCCTGAATTATTTACGTCAGTTAGGTGTGTGTAACTGATGACACTATATATAATTAATCACCCATTTAAATCTTTGGGCCTTAAGGTAGAGTTGGGTCTTTTATTTATGGAAAATTTGTAAGAAAAAACCTTTTAAAGGTTCAATATTGCGAGAAAAAACCTTTTAAAGCATTCTTTGCGAAAAAATACCACAAACCTAATTTTTCTTGTAAGATGAAACCTATTTCCATTTTCCGGTGTGGTTTTTGAGATGCATAGGGGTGGTGCTGCAGTTAATGAAATAGGGGGTTGAAGAAAGATAGAAGGGTCATCGCCGGAATTGAGAAAAAACACACCGGAAGATGGGAATAGGTTTCTTCTTGCAAGAAAAATTAAGTTTGTGGTTTCTTTTCGCAAAGAATGCTTTATAAGGTTTTTTTTTTCGTAAAATTGAACCTTTAAAAGGTTTGTTTTGGCAAATTTTCCTTTATTTATCTATGGCTGTCATAGAATTTTTATTATTTAGATATTAATATGATCTGTCTGACTGTCTCTGTTTAGAGATAAAGATGTTCACAAGCTCATATGTACTAGATTAGTATTCAAGTTGCACAAGTAAAGTTTTCTTCCTTTGATAAGTAGTTTAGGGTAGGGTCCTGAATTAAAAAAGTACTTCTATACATAGCGTATAACTAGAAATCGGCTTTATTGTATGTGTGTGACTATTTTTCAGAGATATAAACATGAGTCTAACATTTTAGACGCTTAATGTTGCTTCTTGAACCATTAATAGACTCTTCTTTAACGAAGAACTTATAGCATTAACATTGTATTCCTAACTAAAATATAAAATGAGCCTTTTCTATAGGGAATTTTTTTTTTGAGGTGGTACCTCCATAATATATCCAACTTAATAAAAGTATCGTATCCGGCCTTTCCATTTAGAATTTAGGTCGCTTGATTTATTGAAAAAAGACTTTTATTGCCATGTATCGCTCTATCTCTATTATATAAGGGAAGGGGGGAGCTATGGTGTCCTCATTTGAAGAGACTATTTTACCCCCTTCCCTTTCTAAATTACAAAACCAATTTCTACCAAAACGAGACTTTAAAAAAAACTGCCGGAAATACAATTATAACAATCAATCACAAGTCAACTGAAATCAATAGAATTGCATAATTCACGTTATACAAATCACTCAAATGAGGAAACTTTACAAAAACAAGAAAATTCAATTACAAACTATAACCCATTAGCAATTACATACTCCGTTCCCAATAACCATTTACAATTACATATTCAAAAAAATTACCAATACACTACAACTTCAATACAAATTACAAACTAAGAAAACATACAATTTCAATGGGGAGATTCACATTTGTCCATTGGCGATTTGCGAACTTTTACAAAAGGTACATAATTCTTTTTAATCTTGCAAGTTATTTCAAATTAGTTGAAAAAAAACTAACAACTCTTATATTCGAATTACATAAATAATTTAAGTCTGTATTGTATGTTATAAATTTCGAAATAATTATTTAAAAAATCAATACATGTTTGTAACAAAAAAAGGCATTATAAAATATAAATCAATTTCAAATACAATAACAATGACATAAAAATCAAACTAAAAATGAAAATACACTAATTTGCCAAAACAAATAGTGAAATTGAAAACCGATGAAAACAATTGATTTTACTGAAATTTCTTATGAATAATTTAAAACCCGAGAAAAGGAGTAGAAGAAGTATGAATAATTAAAAACCCGGAAAAGGAGTAGAAGACGTAACACAAAGGAAAATAAAAAAGGAAAAGTGGATCATTCAAGAATTACCTTCAAATTTGAGGCCCCCATTTAATTCGTCAATCAAATAAACTCCAATTTCAACCCCATTCCCACGAACGTTTTGAACATTACCACTCGATCGAAGTGAAAACCTAAAAAGACCCACAAAAACAGAGACCAAAATTACCCCAAAAATTAATGCAGCATTGATGGGGTTAATTTTGACACCATAATTGGCTTATTAATGGGGTGTTTGCTGTGAATATGAATATAAAATCTCAATCTTTTTTAGTGAGATATGAAAAATCGTGAGGATGAGGAGATTAGGCGTTTTAATTTTTTGAGGGAAGGGAAGATATAAGGTTGTAGGTGGGAAGATGAAAATGTGGAGGATTAGATGAAAAAAAAAAGTGAGATACGTCAGTCATATGGGTATATGGGGTGGATAGTTATATGGTAGGTGGGATTGATAGTCATATGGGTAGGTGGGTAAAATTATTTGGGTTTGTTACTTGCATATAGGTGGCTTTGTGGCTTTGGCTACAATATATTTTTGACTATTAACAAACAACTAACGTTAATCATACTCAGTTAGCTATAAGTGAAACAACAATATTACATAAAATCATGAAAACAAATTATATTTATCTTGGCTCCTCTGTACATGATTTGGCATGAACCTCAATCCATATCAATCTTGATTAGCAGTATTTATCTCCTCTTTACATGGTTTGTTTCGATACTGAGTAACAGTTATGCTCAAAAACATCGTCGCACGCATTGCATGCATAAAAAACTAGTTATATAAGCCAAAAGGGAGCAATGGTGTCCTCCTTGCAATTTACTTAAATGCCCATCCACAATATAGATATTACCCTTAATGAATTTAAATTTCCATATATATTAAATAATCTTTTCTTCTTCCTACTTGCCATATATATTGAACAAGTTAACAATGAAAATGAATTTGAAATTGCAATTAAATATTAAATTAAGGAGAATGATTTCCTCTTCTTGCATGTGTGAAAAACTATGATCAAGAATTAAATTTATAATATAACTTGATTGAAACAATCAGAAGAAAAAAAAAAATAACTTGAATTTCATATTAATAATTATACTAATAATATTTTAAAACATAAATGTTGATTATTATTCGGTAAACTCTATTATATAAATCAAATTCTTCCACTTTATTAATATTCAATGATTGAACCTGATACACAAATTCTTCCACTTTATTTGAGCACAAGCTTTCCTCTGCTTTATATTTCCTTCTCTCAATACTATATTTGAATAATGATGAATAAATAACTAAAAAACCAACGAAATATTGATTTAAGAAAAACATAAAAAAACTAAAAAAAATTACAAATGTCTGTTTGAATCAAAAAATTTATAACACTGATGAATAACTAATTGAGAAAAGAAACGCCAATATTACTCGCACGCATAGCGTGCAAAAAATGCTAGTGTTTTTCATATGGGAAGGAGAGATGAGATAAATTATTAGCTTAAATGGTCCAAAATCATCTATACTTTTGTTGCTAAATGATGACTTAGCTTGGCAAGCAAGATAATTATTACAGTCTTACCACAATTAATATTTTCTGGTATTTCTTTTTTATTATTATAATTTTTAGTTTGATATATAATTATCGGTCAGGGCCACATATAAAGTGTTTCCTTGGGATCGGATACTATTTACTCGAAACAAGTTCTTCAAAGAAGTCGTCATTTATCACTAACAAACATATTTGCAAAACTAGGTTATTGGTATATCTATAATCTATCACCTAATTTACATTAGACAACCATAATTTACTATTTGAATATCTTGCCTTCAAGAATAATCTTGAAATCTTATAGTGTACATGTAAACTTAGATGATGATTCTTTTCAGTTTTCCCTAGTGTTGTGTTTGCTTCTCCATGAAGCTGGCTAGCTAGAAAGTAATGAGTCTAGTTTGTTCAAATCGCTAGATCCACAAGTGGCTCATTATATATATATATATATATATATATATATATATATATATATATATATATATATATATATATATATATATATATCGATTTAACAATTTCTTTAGATGGAAGAAGGGTTGAATTAGTATGATTCTTGTCCTACAATAAAGCCTTTTTTCTATGCTTCATTATACCTCTTCCTAGGTACTCTTTGAGGTTTTCCGATATCTTTTCTTTACTCTATGCATGTGTTTAAGGTACGACAATATACTATTCTTTTTTTCTTTGTGCAAACGACAATATATATACTACATACATAACCTACTACGACATGTTACTGTTGCACGAGAAACGGTCATCTCCCTAACTCGGGGACGTAGCTTGATTCCCACGTACAAATGGTTGGATTCTTGCAATTCCAAGAGGTTCTATATATATACTTCTATATTACCAAGCTAAGCTTGGCCTAGTGGTCAGTATTGTGCCTTCCAACCTTGAGGTTGTGCCGGGGGTTCAATTTCCACTAGGGACACTTTGAGGGTAGTTAGTTAGGGATTTTCCTTACCCTTTCCCCTTACTCTCAGAGTGTCTAGCCTGCTAACTTAATCTGGTAGGGCAATGGTTCATCTTACCAATCCAAAAAAAAAGTACTAAAACGAAAACATGCGTTCAAGAATGGATGTGATATAGCAAGATCTTAGTTGGAGCAAGTAAAATCATGACTTTTATAGTTTTATATTTTTGGTTTATTAGATATAACAGATACTAGAAGTATGTTATACAATAAAATAGGCAAAGTTGACCTATATAATACCAACCATAAATTTGGTGTAGTAGTCGTGCGAACTAAAGCGAGTGAAATCCACAACACAAACTATAGAATAGTTGCGCACAATGACACAAGTCATGTCTAAGGTGGTAGATTTCTACATACTTGGAGCCTCTCTCTTTATATCCATCAAATTAAAATCTACGGCTTTCGACGAGCCACATGTCATTAAGTGCATCCATTATCGTAGTTGATGTTTTGAAATTCACTCGATTTAGTTTGTATTGCTGCTGAACCAAAATTAGTTCGTGTTATATAAGCCAATTTTTCCTATGAAATATGTACATATAAAAACTTATAGCATAGTGATTAAGGATTCAGCTTTTGAACTAAATTTGACGAGACCTCGAACATTGGTCCCCTTAATTTGTTGCTTCTAGATATGCATTCACCAAGTGTTTTTACCATACAATTAATTCATAAAGCATATTATAGACTATGTTTATATTTGTCTTTTATAAGGGTGTATTCTCTTCACTAGAACTTATCTTTAATAAACTGATTAGCCCTGATCGATGGGTCCTCTAATTGAACCTGATTACCCCCCTCCCGTTCCTCCCAAAAAGAAGAAAAACAATGTTATTTAATTGCTATACTACAATTAACATGCACAGAGACAAAGGATATGTGACCTAAAATTGACCTTCAGATTGATATGGTGCAGGGATTTTGTGCGAGTGGCAAAAAGAATTAGGATACTACCGGTGAAGTCAAGTTCAAGGAAGCAAAGGAGCACAAAACACTAATAATATATATTTTAGTCCTTTACTCCTAGAGAAATGCTTTCCCCCCCATATTTCTAGTTTAATTTAGTCCTAGGCTCCTAGCTCCTTTATCGTATATCCGGATGTATACTTAATTAATGATTTTCCACACTGCGTGTGTTCAATACGTGCATCGCAAAGCGACACATGTTGTCCCTTCCAGCTACTTACATTGGGTGTATGATAGACATGCTCCGCCCTCCCCCTCCCCTCCCCTCCCCTCCCATTATCTTTGTAATGCTAGCTCGATTAAAGTTAATTGGTTCCCTTTGTGTCTTTAGATTGTCTTTCTTTTTTTTGTATTTACTTTCGAAGTAATGTGTCTTTAGATTTGTACCACGTAAGTTATTGCAAACAGTACCTAGCGTACAATTATGTATGATGTTAATTAAGTAGTTAACATCTTAGAATTTAAACCAATAGAACGGTAGGCCCAAGTTTAATGCAAAGAAATTAGGGCTTATTGTCAGACCCTGACCCCATTAAGTTACAACTTCTCATTGAAGAAGCAACTAACTAGAGAAATCAATACTCTTTTCATCTTATTATAATCTTGTCTTTGATTTTGACATGGCAATCAAGGGTACTTGTATAATTAAAAGAGTTACTCTTGCGTGGACCTAGTCCACACTAATATTAATTTAAACCTAAACCACTTATTTAACATAGTGACCCTTTTTCCATATAGTAACCATTTAAAATCTTAAGTTACATTATTCAGTTATTATCTACCATAGTGACCGTTTATTTTAATAGTCACTATTTCTTACAATAAACTTTGCTTCATTTGAGTCCTTTACTCCAATATAAGAAGAGAAAACACATGAAGTTCTTCCATTTTCATCTTGAAGAATTCCACCAATTCCAGCATTTCCAGGTTTACCCAAAGCAGAGCCATCTACATTCCATTTGAGTACACCCTTTGGTTGAGGCGACCAATGTACTCTCTCCCTAACCTTCCTTGATTGAGACCAGCTTTTTACCCCCTCAATATTATAAACCACATCACTGGGTGAATATGGCATATCTTGTTCTCCTATATTGTTGTATGATTATCAATCACGTTATTTTGTTTCTATTAAATAATGCTATACAATTTTAGACTACTTAGACATGTTGAAATTAAACCAAAAAAATACCCTGGCCAAAACCACATGTGCAAGTTTCCCTGCATGATTTTCTATATAATATTTATAAGATAGTAGTCTTATGTTTAAAAAGAAAAGTATTGACATTTTTTCCTTGAATAGGACCCTTGAGTATCTCATGTTATAATTTGCATATGAAAAATGGTTTTCTTGAACCTCTGAACAGAATAAGTAAAATAGGCTAAAATGGAAATCAACTTCCAACAGGCTATATGGGCCAGGGAGAGAGAGCCCAAAGGGGAAGAGCCAGAATTGTAGAACGAAATTGATTTCCCTTTATATGAAAAAAAGCCCAATAATACCAAACTTTCCATTTTTCCCACTCTTTTCTTTTAAGCACAAAACAGGGGGACATTGCATAGTTTGCACTGATGGAGGTAATCAGTAATCAATCACACTAAAGTAGGAAAAATTCAAATTTTGGAAACAAAACAAGCTCCTCCTGCCCACAATTACCAACACTTCCACAACCAACTACTTTGATGTGACTGTCGCCTAATAGTTGGTGTTTCGCCTGTTTTCCGAATAGAAGTTCCAAAGGAGGTATCCACAGCTCGCTCGATCATCGTGCAGCAAATCGACTCCAATAGAAGTTCCAAAGGAGGTATCCACAACTCGCTCGATCATCGTGCAGCAAATCGACTCCAATAGAAACAACCCAATGGGGAAAAAAGGCAGGCCACCATCAAGGTGGCTGCAGTAGCACAGCAAAATGTGGATGAATTAGAAAACAAAGTCAAGATTCTGACCTTTGTGTATAAATAGGGATGATATTTCAAATCTGATCCTAATCCAATCTTAATTGAAGAATAAAAACTGATCCTAGTCCGGCAGAAGGTGAAGCTGAGGAAAGGTCCGACCCAAAGTCCCGGACTTTACAATAGACTATAGAGGTAGACCAGATATGAAGTTTGGCAAAATCAGATCCAACACGAACCATTGCCACTCCAAGTTACAGAAGAAACGATAGAATTTTCTTTCATCACATCTCCCCTTAAACTCTGTTTCGCAATCAGTTTCAACGCAGACTTACAATCAATATTCAGAACAAGCAGCAACAAATGAGAAAATACAGCCCACATGAGTCGAAAATTGAGAAGCAATATCAATCGTATTGATTGATCAACAATAAGAAAATGCAAAGAAACTAACATATATTATGTTGCAATTCTAATTACAGTCACTCCAAACTATGCACGAACATTACTAACACTTTCTCCCTGAAACCCCTGATTCACAAACATGTACCTATATGAAGTTTGGCAAAATCGGATCCAACACGAACCATTGCCACTCCAAATTACAGAAGAAACGATAAAATTTTCTTCCATCACATCTCCCCTTAAACTCTGTTTCGCAATCAGTTTCAACGCAGACTTCCAATCAATATTCAGAACAAGCAGCAACAAATGAGAAAATATAGCCCACATGAGTCGAAAATTGAGAAGCAATATCAATTGTATTGATTGATCAACAATAAGAAAATGCAAAGAAACTAACATATATTATGTTGCAATTCTAATTACAGTCACTCCAAACTATGCAAGAACATTACTAACACTTTCTCCCTGAAACCCCTGATTCACAAACATGTACCTATATGAAGTTTGGCAAAATCGGATCCAACACGAACCATTGCCACTCCAAATTACAGAAGAAACGATAAAATTTTCTTCCATCACATCTCCCCTTAAACTCTGTTTCGCAATCAGTTTCAACGCAGACTTCCAATCAATATTCAGAACAAGCAGCAACAAATGAGAAAATATAGCCCACATGAGTCGAAAATTGAGAAGCAATATCAATTGTATTGATTGATCAACAATAAGAAAATGCAAAGAAACTAACATATATTATGTTGCAATTCTAATTACACTCGCTCCAAACTATGCAAGAACATTACTAACACTTTCTCCCTGAAACCCCTGATTCACAAACACTACTACACTATATATTCCAGAACAGTAGTAATTTATCTACTGAGTACCATAATTTACCAATGTCAATGAACAGTAGTAACCTTCAAAACTTCACACCTTCTCTTCATTTTCACTGCAACACCAAATTCAAAAACCAAATCTTTACCAATCCCATTTATTCAAAATCAATACAAATCACAGCATTACACCAAAACAATTCTACAATTTCGCGAAAATTCGTGTTCTTTACTCCCTCGGTTCCTATTTGTTCTCGAAAAGATTCTAAATAGGAAGAACAAATAGGAACGAAGCGAGGCAAGAAACATTAAAAGAGGAAAACTTTACTTAAAATTCTCAAATCAAAAACAAAATCAAATATAGAATCTTACTATAAATCAATGATTAGTTACTAAAAACCATAAAAATTAACAAGATGAATCAAAAACTAACCTTAGAAGGCTCTGAATTGTCATTAACTTTGTACATATCAGCTGTAATCTCCGACAACCATAACCCCGGAAAAAGTGTCTGCAAAAATCAAACATTCAAAAAACCTAAGAAATCAATTCATCCAAAAAATAAAACAAATTCAAATTTCCCGCAAAAAAAAAAAAAAAAAAAATAGAACTAACATCCAATTGTTTCTGAATATAACGAGGACGTTTCTTAGGTTTTCTAGGAGGTCTTCTCCCAATCATCTCAATAAAATCATCCTCCACCTCTTGCCTCGAAATCGAAACCGAAAACTTCGATCTCTCACCACCGGAAAATCCAATCTCCGGCGACGAATTCATCGGAATTTCAACAGTCGCCGGAGAACGACGAGTACGTAGATTCCAAGGTCGTGATTCCGGCAACGGCGGAGGGGCAAAATCGGAATTTGTAAGAAAAGCGGCGCGAAATTTATCTACTTCGGAACGAAGATCGAGCATAAGCTTCTCTCGAATAACTTCAATTTGGTTATTCTCATCACGAATCGACGACGACGACGGTGGTAGTGGTGGCGGAGATCGAAACGACGCGTTTTGATGATGAGTAGTTCGTCGTTTTAAAGAAACGGCGTCGTTTGACGAAGAAGTAGGATTATTGTTGTTGTTGTCGGTGTTGTTGAGTTTTGCGCAACGAAGAAGTTTTTGAGTTCCCCAGTTTAAGCGAGGTGGAAGAGAGAAGTTATGGAGGGTTCTAGATCTTTCTGGAGCCATGGCCGCCATATATGATATGAAATTTAACAAACAATCTTTGTTTTTTTTCTTCACTTTCTTCTTCTTCTTCTTGGTTTTGTTCTTCAGTGGAAAGAAATCATGAAAACCCAGAAAAATTCAATTGAGATTACTTTCTGAAATCTTTGTCTCTATATTTCTTTTCTGAAATTTGAGGAGTTTTTTTTGAGAAATTTAGGATTTCAAAGTTTGTGATTTTGGTGTTTTTGGAATTGGGCGAGAGTTTGTGTGAGAGAAGGGGAGAAAATTTGGAGGGTAAAAAGAGAGGAGAGAGAAACCGATTTTAACGTTCGGATTATTTCTGGCGATCCTCTTTATTTTCCGCTTTTCTCATTTTTTTTTTCCCTTTGAGAACAAACAAAGCTTGAATGGCCAACATTCACAATAACTTATTGTGTCCCTGAAATCATATGATATATAGTCACTTTTAAGTTAGTGTAGTGATTGTAGTCAGTTTTCGTTTCATATAATTAATTTTGTATGATATAATCACTTTTTATATAATTATTTTTTTTTTCTTCTGATATACTTCCTCCGTTTCATTTTACTTGCTACAATTCTCAATTTACGGACTCCTAGGCAAATTTTTGAAGAAGAGAGAGGTAGAGAGTAAAAAGAAAAGAGCCCCATGTGAGAGGAGAGAGATAGAGAGAGTTTATTGCCTAAAAAGGAAGTGTAGCAAGTAATATGAAACTTCCCTATATGGAAAGTATAGCGAGTAATTTGAAACGGAGGAAGTAGTCAGTTTTTGTATAATATAGTTGGTTTTTTTTTCCCTAATATAGTCCGTTTTTGTGTGATAAAGTCGGTTTGGGTGCATAATAAATTATTGTGAGCTTAGTTCACCTAAGACGTTTTTACTAATGTCATAAGCCCATGGTGTATCCATGTATGATGTAATGGTGTATGTATGTATAGTCCTATATATAGTCCTTATGTAATATGGTGTATGCATGTATGATGTAATATTGCAAACCCGGTTCACCCAAGATGTTTTTTTTTTCCTAATATAATCCGTTTTTCTGATCATGGTGTATGCATGTATGATGTAATGATGTCTAAGGAAGACTATAATCTTGATTTGATGTCCTTATGATATACTTCCTCCGTTCTGTTTTAGATGAAACATTGGGTGAAATGACATTATTCATTGATCAATTTTGACTCCAATTTATCGACATTATATAAAGAAAAACATAGTCAAGTGGGATCTTGTTAGATTCGTCTCGATGCATACTATCAAATTATAACTTTTTTATATTTTTTTACTTGTGCACAACTAAAGATATTAATGATTAAAGAAGCGTGTTGGGTTGCGTGAAAAAGCAAACGTTTCATTTAAAACAGAACGGAGGAAGTATATAAGTATAATAATTTATCGAGTATTCTTAAGATTTGAAAATGTATAAAGAATTCCGAAATTTTTACAAATTTACATGGTACACTAAAAAATAATCCATGTTAAATTTTGTTACATATAAATCAAAACACTATTATCTTGCTCCTTTTTCCTTATTCCTCATTACCTTGTTTGATCCAATCTATCGCCTCTACTTACACTCCATCCTCTCCCCTCACCTCCAACCCAGCCAAGGCACTCTTTATATGATGATATGCTTGAGTAGCGTTGACAACTAGGTAAGATTTTGATGGCTTTGGTGGGCAGTCAAATATTACAATTGCCCATAGTCATTCCCGTCAATTTAGACCTAGCAATTGAGTCGTTCGATTCGAATTAGAATCGGGTTATTTTCAAATGTACACTAATTGAATCAGTTTAGGTATCTTGTAAGGCCGTCAAGTCAATTTTGGATCAGGCGATTGTCACATCAATGTTGATCGAATTGTTATAGGTTCAATTCAACCTTTAGATCTTTTAAGTTCACGTCAATATGGAATTAGATCAGGTATATATATATTGTTATTATTATTTTAATTATTAATGTAATCATTACTACTAATCTTTTACTATTGCTACAAAAAAAAATTGAAGTGACTTATCTAACAATATTAATATTAGTGCAATTTTTTACTTTTCATTTGGTCCCCCTGGATTTATTCCTATTTTTATGAAAATATTTTTAAAATATGTCAAATATTGTTTAATTTAGCTCAAACAATGTTATGTAACTTGTTCTCATCTCACCAAAAGTTTGGTCTTCCATAATCTATTTCATCAATGCTTTCTTGTACGTTCTTCATACTCTTATTAATCAAAATGTATTCATGATCTTTAGAGACTAGATGGTTAATCATATTTTCAAAACAAATGTACTTCAAATAAAAATACAATCTCACCCCTAAAACTTTCTCATTGTAGGATCCACATTTTGATGATAGATGTGTGTTTCGAATTGTATGTGATCCTATTAATCACACAATGTACAAAACAAACTACGACATCTGAAGATAATTAATAGTATGATTTATGCTGCTTATTAATTAATCAAAATCTAGATCTGCAAATTACTCCGCAAATTTTAAAGAATTTTTCCTATTTCAAGTTGTTAATATTATAAATTTTATCTATTTGCTTAATCGGGAGAAGCTGGTTCATGGTTGGAAGACCTTGTACCACAAGATTCTATATTACCAACTGGGAATGACATATTGTAGCAGAGGTCATTCCACCTTCTTTAAAAATGCTTAGTCATACATATAATCAAATACTTAAGTACTAGTATCTGTTGCACGCGATGCGTGCGTGACATCGTGCGTAAGTGGTTTTGTGGAAGTTTTAATTTAATCGTCATTCAAGTAATATTGTTCTATTTTTGTTTTTACTTGTGCAGATGTAATATGTAACTGCTTTGCAATTGTAGGGATTTTTTTTTGTTTTTCTAAAAAATGAGAGAAAGCAATTAGTAGTTTTGTTTAGTTATTAGGGGTATTTTGGGTAAAAAGGGTGGACACTAAAAGGTGAGGAGTTCCCATATATAATAGAGATATAATTTAATGTGGTTGGTTGATTATACTACTTATATTTTCCCGCAGAAGAATCATCCCACTTTTCTACTACCACTTTCTAACTCCATGATTAACATTATCATTAGATGGAGACTCACATCTCTATATTGTAGACTAAAATATTCCCACATATACATCACATTCTTTAAGACTTTAAGTTTTGTCATCTACTCCTATGGCTATCAGTTTTTATATATACTTTTTTGAGGGGAAAAGCTCGTAAAATTATATTAGATCAAGCTCCGTCAAAGATGAAAGACCTTGGAGAAAAGAGTCAAGCCATACAATTTCAAAGTCACGAGCACAATCCCAACGAGCTAACAAAGGGCCACCGTATTGCCCGCTCGTCTAACATGGGAAAAGGAAAAAGCATTAAAATTCACACACAATCTAAGAATATCCCTAAACACACGAAAGAGGGGGGTACAACCATCCTATTTTGCTATATACTAATTCTAGTTGCTTCAACTTTTCACACTAAAATCAATGAAACAGTCTTATAGTAAAACTTAGAGGTGGTAAACCATTTTTTTATCAGATTCAGTTTGGTTGATTAGGTTCAAATCATATTCAGGTAATATGTGGGTTAATTAGTTAGGTTTCAATTTAAGTTAATCCGGGTAGGATCATATAGGTACATTGATGATTATAAATTCTTATATGCAACGCGTCATACTATTATTTGATAGTGCTATAAAGGTTAATGATTAGCATACATGAGGTTACTGATAATGCATACATGAGTTTATTGATAAAAGTTACTAATGTTATAATAAAATTATTGTTGTTGCATATCTGGTGTAGCCTGACAAACACAATTGGTGTTACAGAAAACGCATATAGAAGCCAAGGGTTACTCGTAATGTCGTATCATCGTTTAAGATGGGCTTTTTAGTGATAGAACTTCCACGAAAGATCATATAAGATGAGATTATTGGGTACCTTGATCAGGTCTCATAAATGTGGTAGAAAGATAAGTTCCAGTTTAATGTTGCTATTCTGCACTATCTGCAATTTGTGAAAGTATCCCAGAAATGTAGATAACTAGAGCTTTAATAACTTTGTGATCCCATCTTTAATAACATAGAAAGTTTATAATTACCTTTCCCAAATATAATAAGTCAATAATTTGATCGTTAGGTTGGTCCTTGAATTCTAAGAATACACAGAAGAAGAAATGAGCAAGTGCTACTTCAGAAGAACTACAGATGTTTAGAAAATGCTTAGATTAGAATATGATGTTTAATTTACCATAGGTAGGACAAATGATAAAAGTTGACATCTCTGCTCAAAATCAGTGAATTTTGGGAACTACACCCTCAGGTAAAATATGTTTATTACTTCTCACAGAACATAAAAAGGAGCAATCTTTAGTCATCCAATGTGTTGGAAACTGGTAAATAAAGTGTAAATCAGTAAATCAGCTGTCCAAATTTCAACCTTCCATAAATTATGGAGACAAATATCCCTGGAAATAGTATTTACTATTCAGTAAGAAAATTGCAAAGGAAAGCTAAAGATATTAACACCAGCTGAATCTGGTCTATATATTCTGAACTCCAATTAGCATCAGTATATGCCATTCTTACAGCTTGTGCAGAGATTAAATGAAGGGAGTAACATCATTGAGAGACACTCATTGTTATGCTTCGCATTCGAAAGGAGGCAAGCCCCACTCAGCAGGATTGAAGTTCACCAAGGATTCCAGAACTTGATCAGCAACTGCGTGAAAAGAGCTGTCGAGTCTTGGATCAGGAACCATAACCACAGACCTGCAAGCGGATTTCAGTCAGAAAGACCGTAAAAGAATAAGAATAGATCCCAAGTACAGGTTCAAAGGGCCTTGTCCCTCTACATAAGAAATAAACTCTCTTTCAGGACTAGATGACACAGTTAAGTAGATAGCAATTTTGTGAAAGGCATATTATAAATTACAAAGATTATCCAGCTTTGTGAAATAAACTCTCTTTACCGCGAACCCACCAGACCTAGTGGATCAGAGTAAGGTCTGAATTTTTCAGAACTAGGTCTGGGTCCACCTTAAAAAACCAAGTCTGGTTCCGTGTCTTACTAGACCCAACCCATTGCCATTCCTAGTTTCCTACTAAGCTAGGATTGCAAGAATTATACATCTCATTTAGCAGCCTATTAAATATTTGGGATATCATCAAGCACCTCACCATCACGTCTAGGCATATCAGCGTGGAGAGTTTTCACGCCTTTGCTAGCTTTAATTTGCATCTCATTGTAAGCACAAGATATTCCATGATCGCCAACTATTTAGCAGATATGATTTGGCAGTTAATATTCAGAGGTAGAAGCACTTACATTCCAGCATTTTTACCAGCTTGAGCTCCTGATGGTGCATCTTCAAATACAAGACATTTTTTTGGATCTACAGGTCCATCCTGCTCACAATGAGTTAATTGTTTGTTAAGTCAAAGAATGGACTCACGACATTTGATAAGATATATCATATATTCACCTCAAATCTTCTGGCAGCTGCTAAAAATCCATCAGGAGATGGTTTTCCTTGCTTAACTTCTGGATCATCTCCAAGAACGATATGATGCATTAAAGCAAATAATTCTCCATGTCTTTGAGTCTTCAGCTCAAAATGCCGTTTATGTGAGCTACAATTATACAGAATTGATCAACATATAAATTATCAGAAGTTGATGTTATCTTCATTCAACAATTACTCCTCCAGCTATTGGTAAAAGGTACAGGGAGGTCTCCAATCGAAACTATGTTCAATTCTCTCCCTTGCTGATGTCATTAGACAGTTTGACATACAATATCTATCAGAAGTTTCAGAAAAGTCCAAGAAACCAACGCTGGATTAATCAAACCACAAGACAAAAAGTTCTGAACAAGTGATCTCCTGATACTACGTTATTATGTAATTCCCAAGCACAAAAACACAGAAATAAAGGCCAACAGAAGAAGTTTACCCAGTAGCTACGCAGATTGGTACTCCATGTGCATGCAAATGTTTGATCAACCTGCTGGCCCCTGTATCCAACACGTGAAATCAATCTATTAGGTTCGTAAAAGAAAAGGAAAATCTCAGATTCTCGGTATTGCAATCAGACAAAATCTCCAGATGGATTAGTCCTGCCTACTTTTCTTCTGCAAGCAAATTATGGAGAAGTACAGCTGATTGACATCTACATATGTACTCACTAGCGTCCTTGATTATGGAGAGAAGATATACACTAAAACCTACATCATGGACCTGCAGTCTAAATTACCATACAGAAGAACAAGCCTATTACTGCTTCATCTGTAAATCTCTTAGAGGAACTGTGTCTGTAGGCAATTTTCCGACACATAAAGAAATCATCAACTAAATAATTCCCCCCCCCCCCCCCAAAAAAAAAAATTCAGTAGCATTAGAACCTCGTTTTGCTCTGCAGTTTCTGCAATAATGTAGTTCGTTTCCCCCAAAGAGGAAGGACTCAGCTATGCTTGCATGGATGGAAAAACTTTGAGAGGATACAATAGAATGGTCAATGTTTGAAGAGGAGAAGAAAAATTACAAAAAATAAGATATAGTATATGGGGAAGCATACCTGGCATTAGCTCACTTGTCGGAAACAAGCTCTGCAGCATTGCCTCCCTTTCTACAAGGAAGTCCTCAGCTGAAAGAGAGTCACTAATTCCAGTCTCTTCCACAAAGATTCTAGCAGCTTCAATGGCTTTTCTCCCCATCATTTTTGCTTTGAGAGACCAATCGAAGGTTTTATTGTATCTAGCCAGTATTTGTTCTTGAACTTCAGTATAAAACTTCTCAGTATCTGCAGAGGATATCAGCATATTATAGTTTCACACGTAGCATCTATTTTACTACTCGAGAAATAATAAGTCACGAGTACATGTCCAAATGTGTGGCTCAGCATATTATGAACATTTTTCTTGTTTTGCCCAAAATGAAACGTGGAAGATTCCATACCCATGTCGGACTGTCGAAGACCAAACATAGATACTTGAGGTAGAGCCCAAGTAATAGCATAGCATTATATTCGAATCGTTCTTTGTTTTATAAACGCAAAGGCATGGCAATTTTAGGACATACACACACACGCACGCAAGCGCACACGCGTGCACGCACACACACACACATGGTGCTAAAGCATGGTTTGTATGCTCCCAGGAAAGTTGAACACGTTGTTATAGCACAGAGTAATAAGAGATTCAATTCTGGCTAGTCAGCACAATGTAGCAGGATAGAAAAGAAAGGGACATTCTCTATAGAAATGGTTGGGAGGACTTGCCTCAGGAAAGAATTGGACATTGTAAGATCACATGAACACCAATCTACAGTGAGACATTTAGCTCTATTGATGATCATGAGTTCATGACAAAAGACAGAAAGGATCAACCATCTTTTTTCCAAACACCAGGTAACCCAGGAACAGCCTCAACCACTCACCATAACAGAGAGGGAGATCAGCCTGTTGTTCAAAATTAAAAAATTCAATGTGTTGATTTTCGGAAAAAGTAGCTAATGCGAAAGATGAAGAAGAGTTCCACACCAACACTGAGAATAATGAAGTCTATGAAGTGACCTGTAGCAAGAAAACAGTCTTTTATTGACCTTGTACTCAGATATCAAGATCTTACTTTCCTGTAAGAGAGACAGAATGAGAAGAAGTAACTTCTTCTGATTTGATCAGAAGGAGAGAGTGCATACCCTAAAAAACTATGAGTAGCCACTGCAAGGGCTCCCTGCTCTAAGATGGGATCTCTTCAGACAGCTGTGATTCTTGGAAATATTCTCCATAAATTTAACAATTTGGCAAATTAAATCGCTCTCTCTTGCGTCAGGATGTGGCCGGATGGACAGATAATGGATAGGGATAGAGATAGGATCATTACATTGATCTCCAGACAAACTGAGCATCTCAAAAGTGGAATTCGATGTCACTGACATAGCAGAAAGGGGACTCGATGGACAGATATTGAATGAAGCATAAGTTGTAACTAGTAACCAGAAAAGGGAGACATTGTATATGCTATCAGTTAAATCTTCCAAGCTTCAATTACATGGACTTTCTTCAATGACTTTGGTGGAAATCTCCAATTCAACCTTTACACTATAGAACTCTTATCTCTTCAATTTTGTGTTAAAGTTGATAACCAGTGCAGATGACAGAAATCCCATACAGCAAAAGGCAACTGCAGCGAAGAAAGAGAGGCACTCACACAGAAAAAAAAAATGCAATAAAAATATGAATTAAGCAAGTTAAGAATCCCATGATGAGGAATTCACAAGACAGCAACTTACGAGGTTGGGAAAACAGCTCAGTTCAGCCTTAGTAACATAGCAATGACAAACTCACTAATGAAACATATCCCATAGGCCATATGTGATGAAGCAAATAAAAGAGTTTTGATATCCAACTCTACACAACTGTGATATTACGAGATTCTACAGCAAGAGTTGAATGCATCCAATCCATTCAGCAGGGCCGTCTAATAGGGCGTGCCAAAGTGACCAACAGCGCAGGGCCTCACTTTTCAAAGGGCGTAAAAGTCTTAAATGAAATGTTTTTTTAGCCATATCGTTCAAACTTGAGCTTTATTTTGTCAAAAATAGTTTAACAATGATATATTTTGTGGAATGCATTATTTATAATTTTACAATCTATGCATAATATTTTTATATTTACCGCCCAAATTTATAATTAGCACAGGGGCCTCAAAATTTATAAGACGGCGATCTAAATCTCATCTAACGTGCACTTAAATCAATCCGTGTAAGAATTTCATGTAACAAATGCCATTCAAGACAGCTGCCTTTGATGATCATAGAATGTACATATCTTTCATTCACCAAAGCAACTACCAGCCCAAAGACATGAAAGCTTCGAAAAACTGGTTTCAATGTCCAAATAATCTAGATAGAGCTATGAATTTCAACCATTTTCAGGCTATCTCAAACTAAATTTAAGCTACAAGCCTACAACAAAAAATTCACACACTCCAATGCAGAATCAAATTCATCTACAAGTCACAATCACTTTCCCCCATCAAAACCAATTCATCATTAAGTAACTTCTAACAAGCAAAACAACACATTTATTTCATACATTTCCAGAAATCTTGTAAAAAAAATTTACAGTACTCAATTACTTTAAACATTTATAACACTTTGTCACAATAAGATCTCTTTTTTCAATTTCCACAAAAAAAAAATCTAATTTCTCACTACAGTTCCTTTGTTCCATATTTACCCAGAAAAGTTCTTACTGGCTTATCAATCAAACCAATCAAAATCACAAATTTCACAGCAAGAATTCAATTTTTTTTTAAAACCAATAATGCATTCATAATAAGAAGTGAAGGAGATTAAAATACAAGTGTTACCTAGTAAAAGACCATCCATATCGAATAATACATGAGTAATTGTGGGTTTCATTGGAATTGAAGAGATGGAATCCGCCATTGTTGATGTGGTAGAGCAAATAATGCTATACCCAACACTCTACTACTTCACCAAAGATTGCACTTTTCTGGACAAACTAACGAATACTAATTTTCCCCTATTTCTATCTTTTTCTTCTTTCTAGGTCTTGTATTTTATATCAGGCATTAAAACCATAAATCTGGGAGAATTAACGAATCAGAATCGGGTGTTGTAGGTCCAGATAATGCTGTGAAAAGATGAATTATCTCTATTATATAAGCCAAGGGGAAGCAATGGTGTCCCCTTAAAATTTACTTAAATGCCCCTTCACAACATGAATCATAGATATTACATTACAAGTTTCCACAAACAACCTCTGGCAGCTAATCAACCCCAATTCCACACATAAACTTGCCAAAAAAAATCAATCAAATCTCTGTTAAATTCAATTAACTCATATAATGTTCAATCACAAAAAGTTGCCAATAAAAAAGATTCAATAAAAAAGATTCACAATCAAGAACTTACCAAACATTAATGCCACATACATAACAAAAAAAATTACACGGCATAACAGCCACTCAAATCAAATTTTCCATAACACAAACTCAATTACAAACACAAACTCCAAAAAAAAAAAATTCTCTTCATAGATTGGAACTTCACGACATTCTCAAATACGGAACTCTCAAATGTGCCGATTTTTTTTACTGTTAATCAGGTACGTAGTTCGTTATTGAAAATAAAATTATGTGTACTACTCTATGTTCAGTAAATCTTAAGAATATGTAATATGTTCGAGTAAAATTAAACTCAAGTTACAATAACTCTTACGAATATGTGTTGCATTAGATTTTTTTTTTTAAAAAAAAAATTAACTTGAGTTACAGTTTATTTAAAATTTAATTCCAAAATATTTGAAATGCAAATTAAAATCACATCATAAATGGTCGAAAAAAAATCAAATTTTGTCAAAAATAACTTCAATATTCGTGCCCAGATATTTAAAAAAATTTGAGACAAAATATGAGAACTCGAATTGTTTTTGTGCCCATATATTTAAAATAATTTGAGAAAAAAAATACTTAAACCCATATATTAAAATCAAAAAATTGTGCACATAATCAAATTTCGACATATACCTAGCTTAATTTTGGGGTAAATCGAATTTCAACAAAAAATTGTAGAGCTTGCGCCATGACCGCAAGCAAGCTCGGCGATCTATGCTGATCGAAAGCCAATTGTCATGACAGCCAAAGCCAACTCCGCGACTTGCTTGAGATAATCCTCAGCTAATAATCGACGGTCTCAATTAAATATATGTATATATATATATATATGTATATATATATATATATATGTATATATATATATATATATAGAGAGAGAGAGAGAGAATCGAGTGTGTGGTTTGATTTGGGGAAAATTAATGAAGATGATGTTCAATTGAATATAGAGAGAAAAATTATTGCGTGAAATTCAGATATTATGGGTTTGGAAATTGGGGGAGTAGTGGTTTGATTTGAGGAAATTGATGAAGATGATGTTCAATTGAATTGGGAAGTAGTGGTTTGATACTTTTATTTGGGGAAAAATATGGGATTGGGAATTGGGGGAGTAGTCAGTAGCTAAGAATCGAAGAGAGAGAAAAATGAGTAGCAACTGAGTAATAGAGAGAATATGGGTTTGTTAAAAAATGAGAGCTTTGACTTAAAATTGCTAATTGTTATGCACGCTGATGAGTGTGCGTGGATTTTCATGAAAATTAGTTAAAGTCAACAAATTACAGATGCAATTTCATTACTTACAGTTTTTTATTAAAGTGTTTTTAAATACTATTTGTAAGTATTTCAAACAATCTTATTCACAAAAATGGAGGTGAACTTAGATACGAAGTTTCGTTTTTGGTAATAGTTACGCCCAAAAATGTCGTCGCATGCATCGCGTGCATAAAAAGCTAGTACTAATATGGTCCAATTGAGCATCATATGCTATTTGTGTCTTCTAAATATTCTTTTTGTGTGTGTGTGTGTTTAGCAAAGCATGGATGTATCCTTCAAAGAAACAAGTCAATCAAAAAATTATACTCCCGCTATTTTAAATTTTACCTAGACCTGGGGATGGGCCAGGTCGGGCCTGTTCATGGGCTCAACCCACGGGCTTGAGGAAATGGCGGGCCGGGCCTGAAATTTCTAGATTGTGTCCATGGCCTGGCCTAGGCCCGGGGGCCGGGCTCATGCCTCCTGCGGGCCTGACCCGTGTTTTATGTTGTTTTTTAGGATTCTTGGTAGTTTTAGGCTAAAAAACAAAGAAAAGGGGTGTTCGGCCCGCGGGCCGGTCCACGGACCATATAGGCGGGCTCGTGCCGGTGCGGGCCTGAAATCAAATTTCTTGACCGTGGCAGGCCCACTGGCCGGGCCTTGAGCGGGCTCGTGCTGTACCGGGCCCAAACCGTGCCGGGCCAGACCGGGCCCATGCCCACCTCTTATTTTTACCTATTTACGTGATCAAACTTCCCTTAAAAGAGATGATCAAACTTATAAAACTTTGACTATCTTTTATACTATGTTGCAAATAACTTACTTCCTCCGTTTTTTTTAACTTGCAACACTTTTTTAAAAGGAAAATAATTAATTACTTGCAAAACTTTCTACTTTTGTTTTTCCTTTCTCTCTATCTCTCTCCAATCACATGGGACCCTCTCTTTTTTTCCTCTCTCCTACCCAAATTTTGCATGGGAGTTGATGAGAAAAAAAAAGTATTGCAACTTGCAAGTAAAAAAAACGAAGGAAGTATATGTTTTTAAAATAACATGAAAAATGAAATTTACTTGTCATTTTATTGAGGGTCATTTTATTACAAGTCATGTTACACATTTAAAACATAGTATCTTAACTCTTTATATTTATTAAAATCAATAATATCAATAGAAAAAAGCAATAAGAGTGTCTTAGAGGGGTGGTAATTTCTCTTTCTTCCAAAAGTTAGGTTGCAGGTTTAAACTTCACATTAACAGGGTTTTTGAATTATTTTTTATGTATGAAAATGATGTGGATAGAATGTTATTGAAAGATGTGGCAAGGGTAACATATGGCAAGTTACAAATTACAATCCTTATCCATGTGTTTTAATAATATATATTGATAATGTTTCTATTTTTTTTAAAAAAAAAGAAAACACGAACTTCGTAAAAATAACTTTATTTTTGGCTTGCATTGTGTGCTATTTCAAACACCAATCATACAAGTAGTAGGTGATAACCTAGCGGTATTGGTATCACATCTGATCTTAAAGGTATCGAGTCCTACTCCCACGGTCCCACCCCTTACAAGTTACAACAGAGATTTTCTATTTCGACCTCTCCTTGTAAAGACTTTAATTTACCTATCTTAAAAAAAATGTTGTACTCATACACAAGTGACAATTAGGAGAGACGAATTTGATTCGATCTAGTATGCCTGTATGGGGAGTAGGAGAAGTATAATTTAATATGGGTGTTTAATAGGTAACGAGCGTGGTTAATAATGGGCCTTTCATCAGTCTAATTCAGAAATATCCAGAATATTCAAGGTAAAGCCCAATAAGGCAGAGACCAAGAAATCCTCTGGCAAAATGGCATTGCCATAAATAGTTACTTGTTTGACAAGTATGTAATGTGTCGAAGGAGAACTCTATTTATCTTACGTCCACTACTTTTTTTTAAAGGACGTCCACTACTATTTGACCGACAATATTCAAGAATTAAGATCCTTTACTAGTTTAAGTAAAATCTTAACTTATTACATTCTTCCCAAAACCTCCCTACTTATTCGAGTAGAAACTAGAATGAAGTGCTGGTTTAGCTATATAGTCCCCTCAAATATTTCTTTGTAACATAATAATAATGTAATACTTCCTCCGTTTCATTTTACTTGCTACACTTCTCAATTCACGGACTCCTAGACAATTTTTAGAGAAGAGAGAGGTTGAGAGTAAAAAGAAAAGAGACCCATGTGAGAGGAGAGAGATAGAGAGAGTTTATTGCCCAAAAAGGAAGTGTAGCAAGTAATATGAAACTTCCCTATATGGAAAGTGTAGCGAGTAATTTGAAACGGAGGAAGTATGAAGTATTTAATAGAACACACAATATTCTTGAGGTGAATCAAAAATATGTGCACTAGAGATAGTTTTAAGTACTATCTATTTTACTATTGTTATTGGGCGGTTGCGTATGAGTGTAAGGGTCTGTTCTCTTCGGCATAAAACAACTGAACTGAAGTGAATAAAATTATAACTAATTAATAGTAATGATAATGATTTAGGAACTGAACTGAACTGAAAATAAGCTGGGGAGAGCAGTCCCTAAGTCTAGTTAATCTAGATATATGTAAGTATATCTGCAAGAATTTAGTCTATTTGCGAGCTTAATTTAGACTATGTATGTTATTTATAAGTTTAAGCTAGCTAAACAAAATTCATAATCATGCCTAAAATTCATAATTAAATACTTTATATTTTTAAACTGGGAACATGAAAGCTTCTCCCAAACTTCTTAGACCATTAATTAGCTATGTATTAGAAATAGTTATTTTAAAATGTTATTTGAAAAGTACACAATGTAACAATTCGATTATTCAAATAAGAACCTATAATTATATTAATTTTCTTAAATGTAACAAGAACATCAGGTCAAAGCTTATAAATTTTGATTTTAAAAAGGCAAACATTAACATAAGAGACAATTTTTTTTTTTTTAAAAAAAAAAGACTCGCTCAATGTTTAATAGGTAAACCATTTATAATCAAACTCTAAGACTTAATGCATTTGAAATAAATGTTTGCATGACCCTAGTCATCCCTAGACTAATAAAATAATACTTCCTTCTTTTACAATTAAAATAATTACCAATTATTTCAAAGAATGAATAATGATCATACTTATATTAACCTCTTGTCCTATAGATTAAATTGTAGTAAATCCAATTCCACCTCTTTTTCTTTTCTTTTACCAAGTAGTACCCGATCTAGTAGCAAGATTTGTATCTCATAATCTTGAGGTTGTGAGGTCAAATCTCACTAGAGGCACTTTGGGAGATTGATTTCCTTACATTCCCACCTCCTATTCCAAAAGACCTTATCTGTATAGCTGAATCGGCCAAACTAACCTGTGCGAGATTTTAATCCAATACGACACTCCCCCAACCTCTTTTTCCCTACATAAATACTCCCTCTTCTTTTCTCAAGCTTCTAGACGAGTATAGGACAAGGAAATCATTCTCCCACATCAACTAACTCTTTAAATTCACTCCATATTTTTCTTCTTCATTTCTCAAAAAACCTCCAAAATTATCTCTCTTTCCTCCTACTATAAATACCCTAAACCCCCTCTCACAAGAAAACAAACCCCCAAAAATGCAAACCACCATAAATTCTCCCTTCATCCCAAAACCAACATTACTCCATGATAATCATCTTCTTCAAGATGATGATCATGATCATGATCATCAACACCTTGAATCTCTATCTCTCCGTGATCTTCCATTAACAACAGCTTATCCTTCTCAACCTGATCATCAACAACAAACCACCAAAATCAATCACAGCCGTCGATCTTCCTCCTCCTCATGTTCCGACCCTACCTCCGACTTCTTCTTCGAGTTCCTCATCAACCACGACGATGACCTCATCACTTCCTCCGCCGATGACGTCATCTTCCATGGCAGACTCCTTCCTTTCACTCCTCCTCCACCTCGCCGCTCTCTTTCTCTCTCCTCCGTCGCTGCTCGCTTAACTCGCTCCTCTCAACTCACTGAGTCGCCTCCCGAATCGTCGTCGTCGTACTCGTCGATTCGACCGAGTCGATCGTTGAATTACCGGAAACTTCACCGGAAAAATCGGCAGAAGAATGAGAAGAAACTTCGTCGTAATCCGTCGAATAATACCGGATTATACATCGATAATAATAATAATTCCGAGAAAATTATTCCGGCGAGATTGCCGTGGTATTTGATTGCTTTCGGTTTACCGGTGAAAGTTCCGGCGGAAATGGAGCTTAAAGATATCAGAAACCGGCAATTTCGCCGGAGATTATTTTCCGATGATCGGAATTCTTGTTCTTCTTCTTCTTCTGCTTCGTGGAGATTCCTCAGTGTTTTGAGCTGTAAAAGTCATGCCACCGTTGACGTGTCGAACAAGGCACCTTTTCGAAATTTTTTAAAGTGAAAATAAAAATGGAAATTAGAAGCATGATGAGAGAGAATGATGTGAGTGTTTGAGTGTAACAAGTGTGAGGGAGAAGATAGTGTATCTCTGTGTATAGTAGTGGAAGATAGTGGTGTTTTTGAAAGATCATGCTAAATTTATGGCAATTATTATGTTTATTCCTGAAGTATTATTTTCATCACTTGGTAAAAGTAGCTTTTTTTTGTGCCTTTTTTTATGATGTTTATGTTGATTAATTTAGGAGTTTAAGTTACTACTACTACAAGTTAATTCATTATTGCTTATAAAGTGTTGAGGTGTAACTACTACTATAATTTTTTTTGTTGATGTAAACTGATATTTATTTGTGTGTTTATGTTGATTATTCAAGTTATCATAGCTCATATAGTACTACAAAGTTAAAAATATAAGTTATCATAACTCATAGTAGTGGTGCACTTATAGAAGTATGAGCAAAACAATGTAAATATTACTCCCTCCGTCCCATAATATAGTGCCTACTTCTTTATTGGTGGGTCAAACTTTAAAATCTTTGACCGAATATTCTCATTTGTATATATAAAAAAACATAATCATGTGGGATCTTGTTAGATTCGTCTTAATGTGTAGTTCCATAATATCAACTTTTTATATTTTTTGTTAATACGGAATTGAAGATGTTAAAGGTCAAAGTTACGTCTTGAAGACCGCGTAAAAAAGAAACAAGCACTATATTATGGGACGGAGGGAGTATGATATATTCCCTCCGTTTCATTTTAATCTACACACTTTCCTTTTTGGTCTGTTTCTTTTTAATCTACACACTGTTGTTTTTTCTATTTTAGGTAACATCTCACATCTACTTTCTTCTCTTAATCTACCCATGTCATCCACTTTTTAATATTTTAACCCACTTTTAACTTTCTCTCTCTCTCACTTTTCAGTTTCTCTCTCCACCTTTTCAGTTTTTCTCTCATACTTTTGTACTTATTCCTTGGTTCTCCCCCAAAGTGAAGTGAGTAAATTAAAATGAAACGGGGGGAGTAATAAAGTTAATTGGCTGTGTATATTGAAAAACTTACGATGTGTACTACAAAAATATAAATACATGTGACAATTTTAAATGGTGCAAGGAAAGAAAGAAATAACCTATATAAAATCTAATGGATACAAATCAAGTGCAAATTGCTATCCTTGAATATAGTTTTTCACGGACTCAATGTGCTTGTTGTAAGTTGTAACTTGTAACCAATATCTAATGGGTATAAGTTAAGTACAAATTAAAAGACCAATTATGTCGTAGTCTCTACTCTCTTGATAGCAAATCTTCTCTTACATGTGCATAATTTATTTGTGGCTCTTATGTATGCTGATTGATAGGGTGAGGAGATTGTTTTGAGTCATTTGAATTCATGAGCAAAGCAAAAATATCACAAACGAGGCTAAGGTATTCTAGAATTCTATCAAAGGTGTTGTATTTAATGTGGAGAGAGGAAAGAAAGAGGCAACAACTAGTTTTTTTTAAATGAGAAACTAGTCATTATAATGGTATATAATTAATATGAATATAGATATCTAAAGGTATATTATGTATTGACTTACAATATACCTCCATCCCATAATATAGTATTTGTGTTTTTTTGCACGGTCTCCAAGATATATACATTTGACCTTCAATGTCTTCAATTCCGTATTAATAAAAAATATAAAAAGTTGATATTATGAAATTGAGGCGAACCTAACAAGATCCTACATGAGTATGTTTTTTTTGTATATATTAATGAGAATATTTGGTCAAAGATTTTGAAGTTGGACCTCAAGAGAGATAAACAAGCACTATATTATGGGACGGAGGGCGGAGTAGTAAATGACGAATTAAGTATTGCACTAACTGAAAATTAACGGAACACTAAAGTTCAGTTGACCGTAAGGTTAATAGATGTATTCGTGGAAAACTTAAGGGTATATGGTGTGTTTTCAAGACATCGAGGATATATGATGAATTTTCTAAAAACTCGAGGGTATATAGTGAAAAATCTGTTTCAAAAAATCTAACTAACAAACACTGATGAACATGAAAACAATTGCATTGTTCAAATTTTTCTATATACTACCTCCGTTTTTTATTATTTGCAACGATTTGACATAAAGTAGAGAGGGAAAATGTATAATCGTTGCAAATAATAGAAAACGGAGGTAGTATATAATGGTGAAAATTCATGATCAAAGTTTATAAAATTTAATCTTCAATGCGTAAGTGTTATAAGAATTATGAAATGAAGAAAGTATTATTATTTTATAGGTTAACAGAGAAAGGTCAAAAATTCAAATCTTCAAACAAAAGTTATACAAGTATAAAAAAAAGACTGAAAAAGTATTAGAAAGCATAGTATAATTCCTATACATACTTTATATTGCCTTTAATTTAATAGTTATTGTATGTGCATGTAGAACGACGTGAGATTGAATGATCATCACGGGGGACGCGTTGGTTGACATAAATGGATTATGGCTTCTGGCGTCTACCTCTCTCTCTTTCGCTATCTCTTTAATAAAGACCAATTTAAAGATTTACGAAGCAGATTAAAGATTTAACGATATGCTGATGCTAACGTCTTGTCGAAAAAACCACCCCCGTCTTGCCATGTACACAATTAAAACCACCCCCGCCCCATCACCCACTTGGGTATCCATCCCCACCAAATTCCCACCTTCCCCGCCCCACCATCCACTTAATCCTCATTTGAAACTCACTAAATGATACTCATATACCATATATAATTTCAAATACTAATAACAAAAAATATATACAGCTAGAAAAACTATTAAAAAAAAGAAAAATTATTAAAGAGTGTTATAAACTTGTAATTTGTTGAAAATTTAATATTTTAAGTGGGTAAGATGTAGGGTGAGTGGGGATGGGGAGGGGCGGGGATGGGGATGGGGATGGGGCTGGTACAACTTAAAATCCACCCCCGCCCCATCACCCATGGCGGATATAACTTTCATCCCCATCCCCGCCCCATGCCACTACCCACCAAACTAGGATCCAGGGGATGGGGCGGGTCTCCTACTTGACCCGCCCCACTTGCATCCCTAAGTATGAGTATGACGAGGAAATTGTTTCTAAGGTCTACTTTCCCCAAGGGAGTAACATCCTAATTCCTATCTATTTATTGCGGCAATTGAAGTACGTATACCGTATATATATATGGGTTATGTTTTCAATTTGGTTATATTGTCAATACACAAGCAAAAAAGTTTTTGGGTTAAATGTCAAATTGTTGCAGATTTTTATTAGTGTTAAAATCCAATCTACCCTTTTCTTTTACATATATATACAAGCAGAAAAAAGTGATTAAAATAGTAGTGGATCGTGTTGAGTCAGCACACGTGTCGTGTTTCTATATCCATTAATTTATAGATGATATAATCCATTGATGATGCTTCGTTGACTTTATACTCAGGGGTGATTATACTTGCCGCTATACATTCAAATTTGTGTGTCAGCAAGTGTGAAAGTCAAACGTTGTAACTATTGTAAAAACGGAGGAAGTATATTGAAATTTAATCTCCAAATTTTCACTACAACTTAATATTGCATCTAAAATGATAGTCGATGATATTAAAATTCATAAGGAAAACGAAAATTGTCTCAAGTGACCCTCATGTTAAACATAATGCTTAAATTAACCCTGTTTTTATTTTTAGAATAATTGAGGTAACCCTCGGGCTATAGTTTTCTCTCCAAATTGTCATTAATCCCCTTGCGACAGTGTATTTATATTTTCCCTCTTTTTTAACCTAACTAAAATCCTTCCAGCTTTTTGAAGTATTTATTAATGTATTTTGTGCACATCCTATAGGTAAAACGACTAGCTGTCATATTCTGATTACCAACGTCTGAAATACTGTAGAAACAAGGGCAGTTCAATTGTCATGGAGGCCCCGTGCAAAACGGATTATATTGGTCCTTATATTAATATTTTTTTATTTATTTTTTGACGGGACCTTTATTAATAGAATAAAAGTACAAACATGTTTGAATACAAATTTAATATTATAAAATATAAAAAAATTCATATATTTAGGAGCGGTTCAATTACCAAGTAGGCCATGTACAATGAAGATGATATTAGTCCATTTCTTAATACATTAAAAGTACAAACATATTTCAAAATTTAAATTTTTGGGTTATAAAATAAGATAAATATTCACACATTAACATCATTGATGTAAAATCAATGGCACCCTTAAATAAGTTGACTTTTTAATGTTGGTCTCCATTGAATTTAATTTATTTGCATCTATACAAGAGTTTATATTTGTATAATTGTATTAGTTGGCCTACTGAATAGCCATGTGTTACAATCTCATCTTATGCTATATATTTAATAGTTAGTAAGCTTATGGTTTTACCATTACTTTTAAAGTAAGGGTTTTAATGGTGCAATGTGTAAGTTGGGCTTGTTCAATAGAAGTTATATTCGGCATATGACTTATTTTGTTAATAGTATAAATAAAAGGTGTCTAACCTCATTCAAGGGTTAAAAATTGTAAAAAATATTCGTTTGAAATATTTGAGGAGTGATATCAATCTTTTATTCAGGAGTGTATTAAAATTATTTCTTGATTATTTAGATTATGAGTTGTTTAAGGGAACTAAAACCGTAATTTGATGATCAGGAGTGATATTTGGATATCCAATAAAGACGGTGCATAGATGATAAATGAGTCCAACACTAACCATGAAAAATGTTTTATACGAGTCAATATCTATTAATATAAAAATAGTAGATGGGTCCTAAATTTTTGGCGGCCCTGTGCGGTCACCTATGTTGCACGTGCTCAACGTCGTCCTTGTGTAGAAATCATATAGATCATACATACAATGGGAGAATTATTGTGGGAAATTTTTCGACACATTCAATTGCATGCTGATTCGGTTGCTTTCGGACATTTCGCTTATGGAAAAAGTTTCCTCGTCCGCCCTTATTGCAAGATCCGTCTGACTTGGAGTTGTATACTGCTTGACAGTCCCATAGATCTTTATCTTATTGAACTCGAGTGTGAAAGTACTGCTTAACAGTCTCATATATCTTTATCTTATTGAACTGTGAAAGTACAATGTCAATAACCAACATCGAGTACAAAAATTGCATTAGGAGTCGAAATCCAAAAGGAGCGCTTTTTTTCCTTTCTTCCTCTCTGATTTCACTTTCCAAAATGAACACTAAGTAACTCATCTTCTCAATGCATTCTTCCACAGGGTAGTGAGTTTTCCAAAATTGGCATTTCCCTAACTGATAACCAAGGTTTTATACTTGGGATAACGACCATAACCCTGAAGAAAATATGGGCATGCCACAAAAATCTCATTCAATACCCTCTCTATTGACAAAACACTCTTTTCAAAACGGACAAACATCTAACACGACAACTTTGGCAGAGGTTAGAAGGTCCAATGTGACATATCCACAACTCTCCTTTGATAGGGTGAGCATATATCGAGCAATCGAGGTTAGACTGAACCATCGACATTGTCATTCCAGTTACAATCATAATGAAGTTAATAGTAAGTCTGCGCATGACAAACATGGTGAAATCAAGACCGAAGCATTCTAATCAGAATCTCTTTCCTAGATCAGTTTAAGAAAAGTCATATAGGAAAAAGATAAACCTGCATCATAGTATGCCATTACTGATTCAATATCTGTCTTAATTGATTGTAATATCGTAATTGATAACAAATATAGTGAAGAAGAATAGTCAGATCAATAAAAAAATTGAGCAATTTTTTTTTGTTTAGAATAGAAAATCTATGTAGTTTCATATTTCAAAGGACTCAGTGGTTCCTAATAAAACATATCGCCTTCAAGCAATACGAAAAGACTGATAACCAAACAAGAAAGGATCTAGAAAAAAAAGTTATCTTCAGCCTTATAAATATAGTAAGATAATTAAAGAATTGCACAAAGATAATTTATGGGTTCGAGTTTTTTACCTCATTTCTTTGGGTTTGAGCTTCTTCTATCATAGATTAGAAATCCATTTCTTTTTTACTATAATCAAGCTTATGATTTTTATTTTTGTTATACAGAATTTTGTTTATTTGTTGAAAAATGTTTTTTTGGATGCATATAATGTACAATTTAGACAGAAAACAATTTTCAGGCGTTCCTATCAAAGGAACGGTGCCACGTGACACTCTGCTCAAACTTTAGTTACTAGGATTTGAACACATGACTTTTGAAATAAAATGTGAGTGTTTAACCACTAATCCACCACAATTTCAATGATATGTAATTAAGTACCATCAATCTATACAAATATATTAAAAGGCGTTCCTATCAAAGGAACGATGCCACGTGACACTCTGCTCAGACTTCTCTGTTACACGTGTTTATAATCTCATTTAAAAATATTAACAATATGTAGTTACTAGGATTCGAACACATGACTTTTGATATAAAATGTGAGTGTTTAACCACTAATCCACCACAATTTCAATGTTTAATGTTTCAAAGTAAAACATAATAAAGTCTTATAATTATATATAGTCATAAAGACATAGACAAGTTTTTTGATCTCTAACACTTTTAAAAAGTAATACCATTCTCTTACCCTAGTTCCAATGAAATTGTTATTTTTATCACCAACTCTTTAGAAGTTCTTTTTAAAACAATTCATCATGCCATAACGTCCATTTTTCAATTTTGCACTAAACGGAATATTAAAAAAAAGCTAATAAAATCATGTATGAGATTTATGAATAATAATAATATAGTATTTGATAATTATAACTGACCCGTAGCATCGCCCGGGCAAAAATACTAGTTATAAAATGAAAAGAAAACATCACAGCATGTCAGCATTCAGTACTCATACAGGTCATACTCTATAGGTACCTCTCAGTGACAGTTACCATCTAACAGAGATCAATTACTAAAGTAAATAAAAACCAAAACATGTCTCCGAAGTTTATACAGTATTCCCAATTGACAGTCCACCAGGTATGCTGTCTGTCTTAATATTACGAAATGGATTAGCCCCTTATAACACTCACCAGTCACCGGTACCTGATCTTCTCTGCCTACTACTTCATTTCCTTCCTTCCCCGCCTCGCCGTCAAGTAATTCTTCTTCTGATATAGGCTTGTGGCGCAGCATACGGTACTCATACGAGTCATAGTAGGTACCTCTCACTCCCTCTTGGCTCTGTCCATTCTTACGCATCTTATGATCAAACTCACATCATGAAGTACTTGCTCTTCTTCTACAGGATAATCATTTCTAACAGATTCCCATGGTAACGCTCATGAGTGTTACTGTACTTTATCCCACTTCCTCTGAATATGATAATGTTCAGGAAAGTCTTGTCAGAGCAAAATAACATGTGCTTGGACTCGGGTGTATTTGCATCACACTTCATGATTTTGGTCCTAAATAGTGTGGAACTGTGAAGCGTCCACAACCACGTCTGATTGTTGAGGATCTGACACGAGTACTAAATTGGTAAATGAAGAGTATATCTATTAATTGCAGCCCTTTCCCTGCCAAGAGGGTAGTTTTTCAAGAATACCAGCTATCCCCTTTGGCTTCAACAATTTTTCTCAGCATATAAGCAATGACTGTAGAATATATCTCAATTTAATTGCTCTTTCTATCATCCATAAGAAACAGTGTATATTGAGCATATAACTGAGATATACATCAAAGGTGGTTAATGAAGAAACTATGCAGAGTATCTACTTGTTGGTCAGACATGTAAGTTCCAGAACAACCTCACAGTCCATGGAAGATATGGAATTTTGATATTTTCACACATCCTAAATCAAACAATAATAACCTCACTTCAACAACAACAACAACAAAATTTGGTTATTTACAAGTAGATAGCCTAATAGATGTAGCCCTATGGTATAGCCAGGAACAAACCTAAAGAAGCGCAATGTTTCGATAAGAAAGCTGAAGAAATTCTGTAAGTAGAACATAAGTGGAAGATAGATCCCAAAGCATGTCAGACAAGATTACAGTCGTGATAACTGATAAATCCCAAAGTATGGCAAGGCCAAAGTTACAAGTCATGAACAATGATAACGATTACAACAAAACTAAAGACAAGTCATAAAGGATAAACACAAAGTTTCTACAATCATGAACTTAACCTTCTCCACTATGTATGTCAGTTAGCTACATAGCTTCCCACCGTCATGTAATGATATTCCACCTCGAATCATCTTAATGAAAGCCTATATATGGAATTTGTAACCGATGTTTCTAGGACTCTTCAAAAGAAGATTTTTCGAAAGAAAAATTATTAACAACCCAATTACAATCTCATTTAAGTACCTTGACTCCTCACTTCAACCAGAATAACCATCGAACCAAGGGCACTGGATACAACATGGCACTTGGACAGTTCAAGCTCGACCGAAAAACTAAGAATACTCTATTCAATAGGTCTGCTCTGATCTTCAATCCACGCCAGCACAAAATATTTTTCCCGAAGCACAGGAAACAAACTGTACATATCTAATCTTCATTTATAAAAGTCGAGTTTCATATACTCCTAGATAGCATATTTCATTAATCTTGTTACAGTCCTTTCCCGGAATTTGTTGTACTAATGTAGTTAGAAATGCGAAAAATTACTAAATCTACTTCACACTCCATCAAGAAAATGAATCTTAAAAGCTAATGTGCAACATAATTAGAATAAGTGATTCAGCTCAATCTCAATAGTCAACAGTTCAGAAAAAATGTTTCTTGGATGAATACAATGTACAATTTAAACAGAAGAATTTTCAGTGAACTCTATGATAAGTACCATCAATTACAAAATGAAAATAAAACATCACAGCCGCAAGCACACACACCTTCCAAATCAATGGAAAAAAAACAAATCAACAGCAACATGCTCTACTTCAGGCAAATAATACAAAACCTTTTACAAGACTAACCATTCATGGAGTGAATTGAGAGAATACAATCAACTGGCAGTGAGGATAGTACCAGGTCATAGAGGTCAATTGCACATGTAACTCCCACTTTCAAACTTGTGATCTACCACATAAAAGTCTGTTGTAGCTTCGGAAGCAGGCCAAAGTGAAACACCAGAGAGCGTCTTAGCCCCTTTAACAGAAAACTTAACATAACATACAACATCAAGTTCTTCTTCAGTATCCTCTTCGTTTATATCAACTGGCATCCGCGCCTTAAGCTTCCCAGGAGTACCCTTCAATGGAATCTCTTGCACATGCCACTTCAATTCTTTCTCAGATCTATTCAAAACAGCCTTAGGAGAGACCTTCAGTAGCGTAGGATCGACTGGTAGTTTGAGAATAAATGTTACATCACTGAGAGGAGCCAGCAAATCAGGGTTCGAAACATACTGTATCATGACAGAGAGTAAGGTACCAACATGGCGTTTAACAAGCCTAACTCGCAAAGGAACGGGGGTCATCTGGGGCATCAAACTGTACTTGAGAACAGGTAAAGGCTCTTCAGAGGCTGGTGTTCGCACATGAAACATCCCATTGCCAAGACTGCTAACGCGAGAGTTTTGCACAACAGTTCTTTTAACAGCATTTGTACCGTCAATCCTGAACGAGAATTCAGTTTCTTTATCACCCGCCGTCTTTGGAGGTAGTGTTTTCAAATAAATCACACCCATCAACCCTACTCTAGTAAGCAAAGACTCCCTGAACTCCGCACTGATCTCCTCAACAATGTACATCTCAGGGCCTTTCATCTCTGTCTTCTGCACCAATAAATTCTCAAGCGGAGTACCTGCTGCACCAGCGGCAGCAGCAGGAACCCCATCAGGCCCAGTCTGTAACAACTCGAGCCCACCAAGACCCTCCCTCTTTACAGCTTTCGTAGTACCCACAAACTCAGACACATCCAACCCACCACCAAACGCATCACTAAACCCTTCAAAAGTCTCTCTAAGTGACGCCTCCTCATTCCCAAACTCAATCCCACCATAATCCCCTTCAAACCCTTCCACTGCAATGCGGGTAGGCTGAGCAGCCTCAGCAGGAGGCAACGGAGTCACCTCAAGCCCCACCAACGCCAAACTCAAATCAGAACCCACATCCTTATCCTTCTTAAACTCCCCAGCCAACGACTCCTCCGGCTTACTCATCGCATCACTAGCCGCAAACGGATCCTTCACCTCCTTATCCTCCTCCGATTTCTGCCCACCATCTTGCTCACCCAATCCCCCAGGCCCCACAGGAGCAATACTAACCGCCACCTCATCACCCGCCGTAAGAGTCTCACTAGGCAACTCAAACCTCACACTCGAAAACGACTCCACACCCGCCTCATGTTCCACCGCCAAACCTTCAGCAGCCGCCCAATTATCCGCCCCTCTAACCTTATTCTCATTATCAATAGCAGAATGCACCATCTTAGCAATACTCTCACCGTGCATAGACCCCAACATAGCAGCTAACCTAATATTACTAACACCCCTCAAAACAATATCTAAAGCCATATAAATCTCAGCATATTTCTTCCCTAATTTTTCAGGGGTAACATCAACACCTCTACAAGCAGTAACCACAACACTAACAGCTTGATTAACAATACTAATACACTCAAAAACATTATTAGTAGTAGTACTATTATCATCATCATCATCAACAGTAGTAACACCCAAAACATAAATTGAATTTACCAAACGATAAACAACACGATAACGAGATTCAACACCCACAATTACCTGACCACTAGAAGCAGCAAGTGGGTCATCGCCGACGATTGTTGGGTCGCCGGAAACGTCGGCGTTTTGGTGTTTGGAGGAGAGAGAAGATGCGGCGGCGGCGGCAGAAGAGAATGCGAGGCGGGTGTTTCGAAAGGCGGAAACTGCGACGAGTGCGCGAGATGGAGGAAACCATTCTCGGGTTTGGAGCAAGATGTCGGGCCCATTTACGGGTTGGAGAGAGAGAGCTAAGCACGACATTTTTTTTTCAAGATCTCTAACTCAGACAATTGGAAATTATGCAGATTGAAATTGAAATTGAAATTGTAATTGGGGTTTTTGATCAGTCGATGAGAAGATCTGATCTAATGTTCTTCCCTTTCCTTTTTCCTTCTTTCTAAGTATTTGACATCATTTTACATTATTTATACGTGATCGGCTCTGTTTGACAATAGTAGTTAAAAATAAACTGAAACTGATTAGTTAGAGCCCGTTCGACATCACTGTAAGTTTTCAATTTTTGGTTTTACGAGTCATATTACTTTCAAAAAAAAAAATATAAAAGTCATATTATATAAGAGGTATAATAAACTTAAAATTAGTCATTCTTATACTAAACATGTCAAATTTGAAAACTGACAACAGAAAACTGGAAACTGTTCGGTATTACTGTGGTTTTCTTTTTTTGGTTTTTTGATTTTCAAAGTCATATGATATATGTCCTATAATGAATAAAAAATTAGTCAAATTTATTAGGAACATGGTGATTTTGAAAACTGACAACTAAAAAGTGAAAGCTACTTTTTCTGGTTTCCTATTTTTGGTTTTTAGTTTTCAAAAAAACTGAAAATTGAAAACAAAAAACGATAACGAACGGACCCTAATTTTTCTGGTTTCCATATTTTTCCTTTTGGTTTTCAAAAAAACTGAAATATTGAAATCAAAAAAGATAACGAACGAGCCCTTTGCTAAAGCTAATAAGATAAAGCAGAAATTGATAAGGGGTTAGAACTGATTAGCTTAGCTGTTTGGCAAAATTAATTGCTTAAATTGATAATTTATTTTTTGCAAAATCGGTTGTTATCAAAACTTTAAAAATATTTTCCAAAATTTCAATCACCTGATTTGAAAAGTTAAAAAATTTAAATTACCAATTTCAGTCATTTTAACCACCTGAAATTTCATTTTAGGTACTCCCCAAAGCTATTAATCAGTTTAGCACCTAAAAAATGTTAGAACCTTACCATTTAAGGTAACAAAAATATTTTCTCAAATAGAGCCATTATTTGGTATAGTTGTGTGGTCTTGTTGGATTCATTTTAGTATATGTTTTCATGTTCTTAATTTTGCAAAAATATTAATGGTAAAAGTTTGATGTTTGTAAATGTTAAACTAATAATGGTTGAACTCACAAAAATAAAAATAATTCCACAGTACTATAGTGTAAAAGCAATTTTGGGTTGTGCAATTGGTGTTTAATCTAGTAAGTAAATTGCACTTTTTTTTAATGATTTTTCGTGAGATATCCTAATATCAAAGAATGCACAAATTTGTCCTCATGTATGTTTTGAAAATCACATTGTATGTCTTTAAAGTTTGTAACAAATCCATCATATAATACCCTTTGCAAACATTCAAAATATTGTATATTAACTCACCATAATAGTTAACCAAGATTCTAAATTAATTACTGCGTTAATATTACCCGTTTCATCAATTTTAACAATTTTTGTTGTTTGGTTTATTTTTGAAGGGATATGGTGGATTTGTTATACCATGATGTAGTTCCTGTATAGTAATTTTGCTAATGATAGAAAATGCAATTCACTAATCCATTGCAAAATGCCTATGTTGACGAAAACTCTTTGTTCAACGACTGAATTTTCAATCACTTCAATGCCTCTTCTATATAGTGACCCTTCATAATGTAAAAATGATTTTTTTAGTAGAAACTTTTTTTGAAAAATTATCTATTTTCCCCTAAAACTGATTTTGCCTTCCTTAAAAGAACGAGTTCTAAGTAATCATTTGATTATCTCTATTATATAAGACAACTCTTGAGGAGTTGTACATCTAAAATACCTTAAACATCATTTTGTTACCGTTTTAAAATTTATTGTTGATATATTACAGCTATTGTACATGTGTTTTATAACTTGATTCACACATTAAGCGTGTCTTGGCTCACTACTAGCATTTTGGTCAATAGGCCAGAGGGAGAACCACCCAGTAGAGATTCCACTTCATGATCTTAAGGTCGGGCCTCAGTCGGTTTGAATCCCAACAAATGAGTGGCACTTGGAGGAGGTTCCCCTTATCGTTCCCCCTCCTTCCAAATACTCAGGCCTCTAGGTTACATATATCTAAGGCTCTGTTCTTTTGGACTGAATTTAACTGAATTTGTCTGAATCGAATCGAACCGAACCGAACGAAAACCGCGAGAGGAAACTAACTAAATTGGATTGAATTTATCTGAACTGAACGAAATTAAATTTGTCTGAACTGAACTGAACTAAAGTGAATTTTCATTAATTCAGTCCAAAAGAACAAAGCCTATATCCAGTTATCCACTAATGTTATGTCCAAACTCGAAACAATTCCGAACCCACGTAATTCAGTTTCTAAAACAAATCCACTAATGTTATGTCCAAACTCGAAACAATTCCGAACCCACGTAATTCAGTTTCTAAAACCGCTAGTTGTTCGTGATGATCATTACAATTTACATTAGGTGAACGTTGCATTAACATTTTCAAAAACAATCATCATCCGTTGCTCATGGCTTTATTTTGAGTTTTCCACCAAAATCACCACTCACTCCCAAAATTTCGTTTTCAAATTCACTCCTTTCTCTCTCCTCTCTCTCTCTCTCTCTCTCATAGCTTCATTCGTTCGATCCATCCTCTACAAAACTCCAAATCTCTCTCTTTCTCTCTCTTCTGTGTCGCCATCTTCCATATTTGATGTGTTGAAGCTGTCAAACAAACAAACTATATATATTAATAATGCCGTCCTCTGACACTGACTTCGCCATTCCTCCTGTACGTGCTTTCTCTCTCCTCAATATTCCACACATTCTCTCTCTTTCTCTAACTCTTTGTGTTTTTTGCAGTCTCCAACTTCCTCGGGGTTCGCAATGAGGTTAATTTCTTCACTCTTACATTCAATTTTAAGATAACTTAGGGTTTTTCGTTTTTGATTTTTTGATTTTTGTTTGAAATTTTGGAAACAGTGAGTTGAATTTCGCGGATGTTAACAATTTGGAGCATTGTATTAAGTATCTTAACCAGACTCTTGTTACATTCGGATTTTCCGCATCGCTTGATCTATTTGCCAATGATCCGGTTAATTTCTATCTTTTTTTGTTTTCAATTTGGATAATGTGAGTGATTTTTGTGAGAATTGTTTGATTTTGTTTTCAATTTGGATAATATGAGTGATTTTTGTGAGAATTGCTTTGTTTTGGCAGGTTTCTGTTGCTCGTACTTGCAACTGTATGTACTCTTTGTTACAGCAGAGACAACGCGATATTGATTATCGAGAATCTGCTAATGAGCAAAGACAGAGGTATGATTTGTTGAATTTTGTGAATTTGCAGCTATTTTTGGTTTAATGGTTTGTCTAGATTTGGTAGTTAAATCTTTAGAGATTTAAATTGATGATCTATGGTTTGAATTAGATTTACTTGTCATCTTGATTTTGATGATCTTGTGGTCTGATATTTTTTACTATAATTATAATAAGAGGGTGAGTTGAAAGTGATGGCCTTCGTTGTTTGTTTATTGAATGTGTGAATTGATTGAAAACTGACCATTTTCATCTGCGTTCTTACATACTGAAGTTTCACTTAGGTTCCGTTTGTTTTGGAGGAGAACGATTTTCCCCATTTTCCGTTGTTTGGTTGGACAAGGGATTAAAAAGGAAAGCTAAGGTGGAAGAGAGTTTTCCATCCTGTTGTAAACATTTTCTTCCCAAAAATGAAGGAAAACCATTTTCCTCCACCCTCTTTTTGCCAACATCTCCACTTTCCCCTTCTTAGCTTAATAGTATTTTATCAAATCAAACAAAAGAAAACTAATATTCATTAGCGTTTTCCACCGAAACGAACATGGCTTAAACCTCCAACAAGCTATTTTGAGCAGCCTGCTAATAGTTCGATGTCTTTACCAACTTGACTTGCCGGCAGCTCACTTCATATTCATTAGATAACTTCATATGGTATGATTGCTTCTATAATTTTGCCTTGCACATCTTGGCATAGCTATATTGATCTTGCAAATTGTTGCACCATTCTTATTTACTTTTCTCTCAATTATTCTTTGAGAGTCTCTTTGTAGTAATAAACATCTAAGACAACTGCAAGCTTATAGAAGAAATTTAACTGGTGATTAGCACATAACGAATGCCATATGTAAACTACAGCTTGTTAGGCTTTATCAAGAATGTCATGTAGATAGGTTTGGAACATTAATGAAACCATCTTTGGTGCTGGCTAAGCGGTCCCTGAACTAAATGATAGAATAAGTTATGCTGCAGGAACATTGATCCATATTGCAGACAGACCAGCTCCTAGATCTAGGTTCTTTTTTACAGTTTACTGCTGTCACTTGTGTCACTGGCATACAATGAAAGCTTACTCAAAAAATGGCTATGCTACTTATACTTTGCTACAAGAGCTGTAGGGGTGTCAGACACCGGCATTTCTTAACAAAATTGCATTTTTTGATTGAAAATGAAGTGTCAGAAGCCCATATCTATGTTGGAGTGTCAAGTTTGCAATGCAATGAGGTACTAACAAGATAGCTTCAGTAGAGGAATAATGATACTTCCTCCATCTCTCTTTTGTTGCAACACTTTGACTTTTGCACTAACCTTGACCGTACTTTTCTATTAATGTAAACTCTTAACCTTATCAGCATACAAGATGCACATTGCTGCACCGAACCCTTAATCACTCAAACATGCATACGTGCCTATACACTTTGTCACCAGTTCTTGCTATAGCTTATTTCAATCTTCAATAACCCCAACAAGATCAGCCCAAACGAAAAGTTTCCCAATCTTGCATACCCTCTTAGCCAATATCCTCGTATTGGTTGTGTTTGTTTTCATTTCTTCAATAGTGAAAGCTTGTAGGGGGTGTACAAATTCATTTGGAAATGCTGCAAAACTCAGAAAGTGGTGAATGGTGATAAATGAGAGATGGTGACAAACATGGAATAACAAATACGATTACAATATTATTATAAAACTAATAATTTTTGAAGTTGAAACCAAACATTTTCATATTTATACCTCTCCTAGCACAATTATTTCATAATATTTTTTCAATCCAATCTCATTCACAACTCTCCAAATAAGGTCACTTTCCCATTGTAGAAGAAAAAGATGGAGGAGTGTAATTGGCACGACTTGCATAGTAAGAGAAAGCAATGCCCTTGAGGAGAGCACTTCCAGCTGTGAAGATAGACTACTCACATATTTTTTTTGTCTGCCACTTTAAACACTCACAAAGTTTTGACGAGCCTTGTGCTCAGTACTCAACACCTTCATCAAGGTGATTTCCCCTCCTATCAGTACAGCAAAAAGTATATATATATACACACTTTTTGCTTAAGTGAAATATCATCTACTTTGTTAGATTAGATACTAGAGCAGATCTGGAAAATTGGTAGTTCGTAACTTTGACCTCTTCTCTCTTATGAATTTTGTCCTCCAAACTAGTCACGTGAACTTGGTCTGCATATGTAAATTTTATTCAATAGCTTCCTCTTACTCACATTCTAGTTATCAAGGTATGTCAGTGCCTGCCTGATTGATAGTGTAATGTGATAATTAGCTATATCATAAGCACATGTTTATTCGGTTTTCTGGATTCTATTGTAGGCTTAACTCAGACATATCAAGGTTGGAGGCCAAGATTGAGAGGCTTGAATCACAATTGGCGGCAAAAGATAAGGAGATAGCAACCATTACTCGAACGGTACAGAGAGCTATATTGCTTGTTGATTATTATGGTTGAAATCGTTGATATGTGTTTTATCCTTTATTCATTATTTCTCAGATTTGCGTTACACACATGATAGGAGTATTCTCTAGAATATTATGCTTGATATTATATAAACTACAAGATTTTGAGAGCTGACATAGTTGAGCTATGAAATTTCTATTCCCCAAAATGAAAAGGGGAAGACTCTAGTCTCTAGCAGTACAGCCTTTTTAGAAAAGAAAATAATGAGTAATGCAGCCTCTTTCCTCGCACAAAAGCAAAAGAAACAAAGAATACAATACACAATTATTGTTGTAGAAGGTTTCAATGTATTGATGTATCGACAGTTGGTGGGCAATAGACAAGTCATCGATCAACCTGCCTTACTCTCTTAAAGAAAAGCCCTGATTTCTTGATGCTCAATTTTATGAATATCATGTTAAGTTGACAAAATTCTAGACCTCAGAATTTCTATAAGTATGAAGCTCCACGGAGAGAAGATGCCTAGGAGTCGCATCACTTCTTTTAAAGTCTTAATTATTGGCAGGATTGTATGTAAAGTTCGATTGGGTTGAAGCCTCAAAGGGTGTGCTGTCAACCAGACTAGTCGGACTGTCGGAGTATCAACTGCTAGCACTTAGCAATATAGCATTCCAAGTCCATAAAACCTGCATTTGGAAGCCTGTCTGTTTGAAATGGTGTATGCGTATATCATAATAATGGATGGATAGTTTTTACTAAAAGAACAGAAAATCTTCCTGTACTTGGACTATTTGAAGGGAAGGCTGTAAGTATGATAGGATGCTATTATAAGCTGTAAGATTGCAAATTCAAGGATGCAGGTTAATTCAACTTGCTAGCATGTGCTTGCATAGTTGCATGTATATTATATCTGACTATCATATTGAAAAGATACTCTGCCAACGTTTGCTTGTGATTGTGTTTGCTTCTGCTTTTTATATGTTTAGGAAGCTAAAGCTAGAGCTGCTTTTAAAGGACAAATTGAGAAATTACAGCAGGAGAGAGATGAATTTCAGAAAATGGTTATTGGCAATCAGGTCAGAATTCAATTCCTGGAACGATTGCAGGAGGATTCTCTCCTCCACCAATTTAAGACCCTTATTCTGACACTTTGGATTTTGTTGTTTGTGCTGACCAATAGCAAGTGAGAACTCAACAATTGCATGAAATGAAGAAAAGAGAGAAAGATTACGTAAAACTGCAGGTACTGTTTGTGTTGAAAAGTCTAGAGTTATATGCTATATCACTTTTATACATAGGAATCGGAGTTGCAGGCTACTAGACCTTGTGAAAATATTTGTGATGATTCTTAATTTCTTGGTATCTGCAGGAAAGACTTAACCAAGTTGTGAACGAGAAGAAGAAGGAATCTAGATCTGGCATGGAGATAATGAATTTGTTGCAGGTAAATTCAAATAGGTTGATGATGGATAAACTTCTTTTGTTTTCTTTTAAAGTTTCTCTGTTCATTCTAATTTTCATGACATTGTAAGCAGAAAGAAGGGAGGCAGCGTGGCACATGGAATGGAAAGAAGACAGACAATGACTTCTATAAAAAGATTGTATGTAGAATGATTAGTTTTGTCGATCTATATTAGGATTCATTAATGCTCACAGAATGACTTGTGGGGAGAAGAACAAAAGGGCTAAGCCTACCTTAAATTATTTATGTTTGCAGGTTGATGCTTATGAGGCCAAAAATCAAGAACTGATGCAAGAGAATAACAATTTGAGGGCTATGTTGAAATCAACGCAGGTAGCTTCTTGACTGAATCTATGCCGTCTTCTTCCAGGCATCATCATTTTTATCTTTTACTTTATTCTTTGATAATTACAGTGCTTATTTCAGAATGCAAATACATTGATTTGATTATATATCCTACTAGCAGGAGCTTGATGAGATGCATTAGCTTTTCTAAATTTCAATTAGTTTTCAACAGACATATAATGCCAATTTATTGGTTCTACATTGTTGGCTAAATTTCTAAAAATTCCATTTGCAACCTTAGACTGTTACTAGTAAGAGAGTCAACATGGGTGAGTCAAATTTACCTACACATCTCTTGTAGGTTAAAAGGAGTCTAAACCAAGGTGAATATGTAGATAAAGAATCAGAATCAGCTCTTTTCTTTCGCTGTTGAACAATTATGCTTAAAAAAGAACAGCTACAGGAAATGTTAGCAATCAGAAAAGGGTGCATATTAATCAAATATGGAGTTTCTATCTTCTGCAAAAGATGGTTACTCCCTTAATTTCTCTTTAAGCATTGCTGCCTTGTTTGGTAGCTGTTGATAAATGGTGTTTATGTAATTTTGTAATAGAAAAGTCTCATGTGAGTAATGAGTTCCCATAGTAATGGAATTGTATACCGGAACATTTATTTTTCTTCACAAATTTCCATATCCACTCAATATCACCTCTAAAGTGTTAATTTATGATAATGAAATTTATTACGAAAAAGAGGTATTTGAGTATAGAGTATAGACCATGGACATTGGGATAGGTCTTTCTTTACCAACTTACCTATAAACTCATTGCCGTTACCACCATGTTTTACCCGCAAATGGTCAGGCTATTTATGTAATATTTACATCAAATAAAGCCTGTGCCTATGATAGTGTAGGAATCAAGTGGTTTATTGAAAAACATCTGATTGTGATACGAGTAATGATAACTCAATAAGGTAAGGATAATGCAGAGATACCTCATACGGGAAGATTCTCCTTGAAGAGAGGAAAAAGAGAGGAAGAGACATGCTCAAATAGATGGAGCTCAATGTTCCCAAAAATTTAATTTTTCTTGATCGTTATCCTTGGTTATATATGCATAAGGGGATTTTTTTTTTTCAGAGGTACGTCTTGGTTTGCTGAAGTTCCATGGGATCCAACTTATTATTGTGCATCAGAAGTTTTGGTTCCCATGTACTGCTATTGGTAGATAGCTATGCATGGCTATATTTAGCTCAACTTATTAGTTTTTCATTTTGGTGTGTATGCTCAGATAGCAAATGTAATTCTGAAATTGATAATGTTCTTGAAAAATGGGCTTGTCATGATGACAGGAGGATATGCGTGGTTTCTTGAATGGCTCATCCAAGCAACCTCTGACCACCAACGAAAAACTTGAAAATGACCTTTCACAATCTCCTTTTGGCGGAAAGACGGTATTGCTAGTTACCGAATTCAGAAGGGATGAGTTGTTCTCCACAGTAAAAATTGAAAGTAATTATTGCTGTTGTCCTTATTGCAGGATGTCTTTGACCTACCGTTTCACATGGGCAGGGGTCAAATCGAGGAGAATCTTCGTGCAAAGATGGCTTCAATAAAGGTTATATTGATGTCGCTTATCCTTTCCTCCATCATTTTGGAGATATTCTTCTGATATTGATGTGTCTGACATGTTTGTCATTGTTGGCTCCAAAATTGGACTTTGAAGGAGCGCTTATGTCAGCTACAAGATGAGCAAAAAGGAGCTGATGTTAGCTCTGAAGTTACTGATAGGGAGCTTGAACTTGAAGCGCAGCTTGTGGAGGCAAGAAGCATAATTCAAGAGCAGGTATTGTAGCTTTTACCCCTTTACCAAATGATATCTGCTGAAGATACATATTAGCTCTCGTGTTTCTGTGTAGTCTCTTGTTCTCTTGAGTAGTCGAGTAAGAGGCGGGGTAGGGGTTGTGGGATATAGTTTGCGTGTTTCGTAATTTCCTACAAAATGATTTATACCAATCATTTTCAGGAAACTAGATTTAGCTATTCTCCAAAGTGCAAGATGGCAAGATGGCGTTAATGCTAAAACTACTGCTTTTTTTTCTTTTTAGAACTTTTTTATGGGTTAATTATGTAATTTAACGAGTGAATAGCTCAGTTTTTTTCTTCAGGAGTCCTGCAGTACTCTTATTACTTATGAAACATACTCCTGTTGTGGCAGGATTTGGAAATCCTAGTTCTAATACTCCCTCCGTCCCTAAATAGAGTGCCTATTTCTTTTGGGCACAAGTATTAAGAAGAAATCATGTGTAGGACCTTAGTAGCATTAAATCATAATTAAATATAGAAGTTGGTACACTTTTTATGAATGGTTTATTAAGGAGAGATAATGTGGGTCATATGGGAAAGTGGGTGATATTATAAAAGTTGAAAGCAAAATGATATTTTAATTGGTGGACCCATACCAAATAAGGAAATGAGAAATCTATTTGGGACAAACATAAATGGAAAAATGGGAACTCTATTTAGGGACGGAGGGAGTAGTTATTAACATATGAAACAAATATTATCTACCCTGTAAAATAAAGATGATATCTATGATCACAGCCTCGCTTTTTTATTTGTTTATAAATGCTGAATGTATGGTCTTTGCTCTTCTGGCAGGCTTCCATAATGTCCAAACATCTTACCAAGTCAGAGAGGCGTAGGTAAGCTATAATCAACATCATTCAACTTTTGCATATTCTTGCTCACTTGGTAAAAATCGATGCAGCGGTCCTAATAAAACCCATTTTTATGTTACCAGGGATTCACTTTATTCAACACCAGAGGTAAATCATATGTAAATGCTTCATGTTTGATCTCAAATACTGTATATATAGCTTTTCAATTCCTTGTTCCATGGTTTAATTATTAAAGAGTGTTATGCCCTCCCCCCGCTTTCCCTGGCAGTGATCGAGGATATCCAGTTCAAGCTATTGAATGATATGGTCGTGTACTTTGCTATCAAATTTCTGGGTGTATGAAGAATCATCTAACTTAACCTTCGGCTGTAATTGCAACCGACTCGGGCAAAGAGGCGTCGTTATTGTAGAATGTATGTAATATCCTGTTACTAGTCGATATCTTAGTATTCTAGTAGGCCATTAGCTTAGTGTAGGTTAACATGCTGTTTATATGATTTGTGTCCTACTATTGGCATGAATATGATTAGCTTCCAGCTGAGTTTGATTAGATTCTATTCAATTATCAAGATCTTAAATGTAACATGACCAGTATTCAGCTGACTAAACATATATTTATGTGCACATCCACATTCCCCCAACTGAAATGCCATACTACCTATGTTTTTCAACAAAAATCTAAATGTTTGATTTGAAATGCTCCTAATATCCACTTAAAAAAGTAATATATCTTTTATGTTTTTGAATTTTCATACTACACATTGCATAAGATTCAACTAACAATTAGTAAACTCATTTGTTTAGTTTTGGAAAGGCATGAAGTGATACACAATATGAATTAAGAATTTAAGATAACTATCTGTCTATCTCTCAAGGCTGAATGAAAAACTCCAAATGCATACAGACCACACTACAACGCAACATACTTCCTCTGTTTCTCAATAAGTGCAACATAGAGAAAGTGGGGGAATACCAAGAAATGTAGAGAGAGAAAGTTGGGATCATAATAAAGTAGAGTAATTCAATTGATGAAACAAAAAAAGGTGTGGTCCCCTTTGCTTTTTGGTGGCATATTTGCAATAATATTGAACTTTTTTTCACCATTTTGAGCTTAGTTGCACTTATTGTGACTATTACAAATAAGGAAAGTGTTGCACTTATTGAGAAACGGAGGTAGTATATATTTGTAGTACTAAATAGCAAAATCCCACCAATAAAACCAAGATCTTCTGATCATCTTCCACTTAATTGTCAAGGCAGTATCAAAAGTTCAAAAAATCCTTTATCAGGAAGACACATACCACAAACAATTGTGAATAACTTGCCCATCTCTTTTTCTAGCAACCAATCCAGCAACATGAACTCCCTTAACAACAAACCCACTTTCTTCATCATCTTCTTCATTTTTTACTGCCTCAACAAAACCAATCATCATCTCATTCATTGGTTCATACCCTTTTTCAGGATCTCTTGGTTGAATAAGCATTGCCATAATAATAACCGCGCCACCATTCGTATGATCTTCAATCTTTACTTCACCATTTTCACTTCTTCGACGACCCATATCTTGCTGCTTTTTTATTACTTCTTTGACACCCATTTGAATTCGGAGTCCTTTAATCACAAGTTTTCCTAGTCTTTTAACTGCATTCAAGAGAATAGCTTCTAATAAACCATTTGGAGTTTTGAATGGACTTTTAGTTAAATTGTGTGTTTTATTGGTTGAAATGTCAGTCATAGGCATTGATTGTAGCAACCAGGAAATCAGATTCTCTTTTCCCATTGCTGCCATTTGATTTAGTACCTGTAACAAAGTAGAAATTAAGCTTACCTTAGTTCAACTAATTGCTTCAACAAAACTAATATGTTTCTATTAAGATATATTAATGCATGATCACGTCATAAAACATACAGCTTATTTAATGGTTGATATTCTTGGTAGATCATATAATGTAGAAATACAGTAGAATACAGTGCTAATTATCAGCTGATGGTCTTACGCAGTCAGACCTAGGGGTGTTCGCGGTTTGGGTTGGTGCGGTTTAGGATGTAACCCAACCCAAACCGCAAATATATGGTTTGACATTTTCCCAACCCAAACCGCACCGCACTTTTGCCCAAACCAAACCGCGCAAAACGGTTTGGTGTGGTTTGGTTTGCAGTTTAACCATTTTTTCCTCCGCGACATTAATTTTGTAATCTAAGAGTAAAAAAAAAAAATTTGTTAATAAATATAAAGAGTCCAAATAAATATGAAGTTGACTTCATAATTAAACATAAATAATAATTTATCAAAAGTGTCCAAGTTCTTTACCTCAAACTTCTACTTTCAGTTGTATACTTGTATGCCACCTTGTCAAGTGTATTTAAAAAAAAAATCAAAATAGATAAAAAAAAAATTTCAAAAATTATAGTATAAAATTATGGTTTACGGTGCAGTTTCGGTTTACAAAAATTAAAACCCAACCCAAACCGCAAACCGCGGTTTACTTGAAATCATAACCCAAACCGCAATTTTGAAACCGCAAACCAACCCAGATCGCGAAAAAACGGTTTGGGTTGCGGTTTGGTGCGGTCCAGACCGCACTCTGAACAGCCCTAGTCAGACCTCTCTAAGTAACCATTAAAAGTCAAAACAGAACAGAGGGAAGTATGCATTTTACTGAAGTTTTTAAGTAGATTTATGTATCAGGGTTGTATATTGTCTTTCCAAGTTTTGTGTTTACAATTTCTTTCTTTCTCGGGAAAACAGAGATAGTGATTTCTAGTTTCGAATTTTCATTTTCGGAATCAACATGATTAGCATATGTATGACTTTTAAAGATAGTCATCCAAAACTTTGTTTACTATCTATCTAATAATACATGCAATGATATCGAACAAGCCCTTAAGTTCATCTTCGTTACCTTAGAAGTATTGGATCCAATGTCTGGTGGCACAAGTGATGGAGAAGAAATTTGCACAACCAAATCTTGACAAACCCCATGAAAAACGTTCTTCCCATTCAAAGAGTAAAGATAACCACCATTACCATCCAATCTTTCAAACTTAATAACATCCCTTTGATCACCATCAACTTTAAAACAACATGGTTCTTTATAAATGGTGTTATTATTACGTAAATGGTTCTTTAATCGCGCTAATTCAGAGCAAATCCATGTCTCGACCTTCATTAATTCTGTCTCCAATTCGTGCACTCGTTTCCAATGCATTTGAACAGTTTCATTCCGATGATCATCTGTGTTAGAAGAAGGAAATTTCGAGGATGATCTTTTATGATGAATATAAGGTATTGATAGTTTTTTGGAGATGGGAAATGGACTTACAACTAGTTTAGTAGACGTTGGTGAGGAATTTGAACATGGTAAATGGCTACGACATGAGAGGTAAAAGGATTTTAATTTTGAACTTGGTTGTTTCTTCTTATTGCTTTGCATTGTAATTGATCTAATTTGCAAACTTTTGATTTTTGTTGCTGTTTTTGGCTCAAAATATGACCATGTAAAATTTATATATGTTCTAAAAAAAATTATTCCTCTCTACATATGAGAGTATGTAGAGTACGTAGTTTGTTCAAGGTAGGATTAGTACGTTTGAAAATTTTGAAATTCTGTTGATCTTATGGCAACGGTCATGAGGTAGTTTGGCCAGGAAATATAGGAGAGGTTGTTTCCTATTCTTTTATTTAGAGAGGTTGTTTCCTCACCCTTCGAAAATTTGGGTGACAATTTCAATAGCATAATAATATTTTTTTATTTTGGAGAAATATCAATTTTATAAATTATATGAGCTGATGTAAAAAGATTGTTATGGAAAGATTGTATGTTCACCTTTTGGGTCAAATATAATAATTTTTTATCCTAATCTATCACTAATATATATACAAGACTAATATTATTACATAGGATTTGTTTGATTTGGATCAATCTATTTCAAAATATCAAATCTTGATAATCCTTAAGCAATTATAGATATTTATAGTTTCAGAAGTGATTTCATGGTTGTGACAAGTCAAATGGAGCATACAATTAAGGATCGAGGATGATGAAGATGATGCATGTGAAATTCCACGGATCAAATATTGTATATTCACCTTTTGGGTCAAATATAATATTTTTTTTATCCTAATCTATCACTAGTATATAAGACTAATATTATTACATAAGGATTTGTTTGATTTGGCTCAATCTATTTCAAAATATCAGATCTTGATAATCCTTAAGGAATTATAAATATTTATAGTTTCAGAAGTGATTTCATGGTCGTGAAAAGTCAAATGGAGCATACAATTAAGAATTGAGGATGATGCAGATGATGCATGTGAAATTGCACGGATCAATGTCAAACACTAGACTATATGCAAACTTGATGATCATTATTATGCACAAGGGAAGTGCTATTTCAGTATTAATAATGTTCGGCAATAGTAGTTTTGTTAGCTTTTATATTAACAGTTCGCAATTGGATGTTTTTTATTAGAGGTTAGTTGTCAAAAAAGACTTTAAAACAAATAGTACAATGTAAAATTAGACATTGTATTAAAAAGAGAACAAAAATGGATTAGTTTCTACTTTTAAAGCTAAGCTACGATCACTACCTTTAAAGTTAATCTTTTCAGTTTTTTATAACACTACCTCACTACATAAAAACTACCTCAAAATGCTACTTTAGTTTTTCACTTTTACTAGAATATCGACTTGGTCAAACGTTAACAACGTAACCGCTTCAAACGTTGTTGCCAAATTCGTATACTATTATTATCGAACAAATTAGAAGTAGATAAAATATTTTTTTATTGAAAATTGCTGCCAAATAGGTTTATTATTATTATTATTACTATCATTGAAATTAATATTATTTCTTTTGGCGCATAGGAACTTAGAAATATAGAAAGGATTCGATGTAGAGCACTCATACCACACCCTTCAATATTTTGCCAACAAATATTCTAGAAAATCAATCTTATAATCACAAATTACACAAACTTGAATAAAGAAGCAAACACGCAAAGGATAAAATCATTAAAGAACTACATAAATCACAAGTTCATCTCAAAAAAAAGAAGTTACTAAGTTAATAAAAAGAGTGCATATAAGCAATATATATATTATTATTATTTTTTTTATTTTTTTTCATATTAGCCACGAAGGCAGTACAAAGTACAAAGAAGGGGGATGGGGATTCGAACCTGTGACCTATTGTTCACAGCACTTCAATCTTAACCACATCAACCCCTTTTCACGAAATATACAACTATGTCACTCAACCCTCTAGGATTACAATTAAAAGCCCTTCCTTGCAACAAAGCTTTACTATGAACGTTCCTTGAAGTCTTCTCATCCCTAAAAGAATTAGTATATGAACATGTTGATGTTGATGTTGATGCAAACGAAGAGATCGAATAACGAGCTGATACACTTTGATCATACCTTTTAGACTCCATTTGTTGTTGTTGTTGTTGTTCTTGTTTAGAGAACAATATCTTTCTAGGATATCCTAGAAATTTATGATGACTTGATATAGTAGTCTTAATTTTCTTTGTTAGCCATGCCCTAGACCACTTCCTTGCCTTAGGCTCATCAAGGATGTCCATACATGGCATCGGTAGGTTCATGGCTAGCACCGCGGGTGGTGGACTAAGGGGCGGTAGGATGTCGTCCGATGGCGGTTTTATAGGCTTCCCTGGCTGCGTCTCCCATTGGAAGGGCACGCCGTCCGAGGCTCCGAAGAAGAACCTAGACGAGCATGAACCTACCGTTGATTGCCTTGTTAGAATTTTGCTAGAAAATAGCTCATTACTTTGTTGCAAAACTGAACGTTGTTTTTTGATCTTGTCAAATTCATAATCCATTTTTTTTTTTGTTTATCAGAAATATGTAACTAGGAAATATAAGATGTATGTAAACTGTTAAGTACATGTGTATATAAAGAGAGAAAATGTGTTTGCTTTAAGAAATATGGAAAGCTAAGATGAAGGTTAAATGTTGAGAAATATGAGCACATGGTGGTGCTAGCATTCTTTCCAAAGATTGCGTTCAATAGATTTTCTGGATTTTATTATAGTATTGGTGATTTGGTGGTATGAACATTCTTGTAAAGTGCAATTTACTCTTGATTTCTTTACTTAATTATGAACAAGATGTGTTTCCTTTTTTATGTGTTGAAGCAAACAAGGAAAATAGGAATATAAAGTTAGTTATAGATGGAATTTAGCTTTACATCTAAGATTTTGATTTACATCCCTTGGTCTCTTAATAAGTTTTTTATTTGCTTTTTACACGGTCTTAAAAACAATATAATCTTTGATTGTTTATATTTTTAGTGTGTTGAAGATGCAGATAAAAAATAACCTAACAAAATCTCACACAATCACATGATTATATTGTTTTTATAGGTAATAGTTTATAAACAATATTTACTAGATTTGGCTTTGAAAAATTCAAATGTAAAGTTTATCAAAGGAAAAAGGAATTACTAGTTTTTTTTTTTTTTTTTGGGTCCTACTACGAGGAGTTTCCCACCGCCTTTGGTGAATGGACTAATCTCCCGCGGGAGTTTGCTTGGGTACCTCTAAGGGTAGCATCCCTCCCAGCTGGGTTTTTTACCATACCTCGAGGCTCGAACCTTGGCACTTAGGAGAAATGGCAGTTACACCACTCACGCCAACCCCAGTTGGTAAAAGGAATTACTAGTTACTTGTACAAATATCTTATATGCAAGGATAATTTATGGTGGGGCATGTGCAACATCCACTATGCCATAGCTCTAAGACAAAGATTAGCTTTCCTTTGCATACACTGTATGTTATTTTGGGTTGACTAAACGACTAAAAAGTGTTGTTCACTTACCTAATCAAGCCAAAGGAAGAGGAGTGTCTAATAAAGTCAACTGTTAAATTTTTTGAAAGCTTAAGGAGAAGTATATTCTTTTTCTAAGATATTTAATCTAGAGTAATATTATATAGTGGCCGGTGAGATAGTAGTATCATGTGTACTCTATGATGTTGCTATACTACTTTGATTAACAAAACCTTAGTTAAGTAAACAAGCAATCATGTTCGTTAATATATCTCACTCAAAGTATGTGATGGATGATTTTATCATATATACTAGATGACTACGGATAGGAGAATATTGTGGAAACTCTTTTAGAAAAAAATAATGATATTGATATCAGGGAGGATTATGTAATTCAACTTAAGTGGAGTGTTTTCATGAATCAGTAATATGTAAGGTATTATCCTGAAAAAAGAATATGTAATTATACAAAATATGGTTGAATTATAATTTTACTAAGAACTACATAACTACACAATATTGTCAAAATGTACGGAAAACCTTTACATATCCTCTATCAGGTTGGAATCAATTTTCTCGTGGTATTTCTCATAGATTTGGAATAGATGAGGGCTTCAAATATGTGTGTAAGTCATCAGATTAATAATATAAAAAAGGCACATGTATTTGATCAAAACTCTTATGGGCTCTGAGTGGGCCGTATCAGTTTTTTTTTAAAAAATCTGCTTGAACAGGTGAGATTGTTGGGAATTACTTCCAACTTTCTTTTCCACTTGGCGCAACATGATTGGCTGTCTTTATTGAGAGGTTCCATAATTAATGGCGTTCCCCAATTTTTCCCAATTAAGAGCAACCTGTTCACATTGGTGGGAAGGTTCCCTTTCTCATTTTTCTCAAATGGGGAACTTGATTTCACCGACGTGGGCTCATAAGGTAAAAAGATTTGACACCACAACACCAATAGAACGATCAGTGAAAACATAAGACGAACAAGAGTAGAATTGTCTCAAATATAAAGCCTCGAGAGAGCTTACATTCCTGAATAATGCAAAAGTTAAATCGCGTATAGTATTTTGAGATTGGATTAGGCATTTGCTATTTCGTGTTTTACCAAATAAAAAAAAGGCCCAAAACTTCCCTCCTATTGTAAGAGGGCGGGAAAATGCTCCACAACTCCGAAAAACTAGGCCACTACTAGCACACAACTGAAAAAAAGCGTTTCCTCTTTTCTCATTCGATCAAAATCAGTTTCTAGGGTTTCGAATTTTCGCATCAATTGTTGTTGCAGAATTCAATTTTGAAGAACAATCGAAATGCATTCGAGCCAATTCGACGGCAACGCCGCCTTCTCCGGCGGTGGTTTTATGCCCTCTCAATCCACTCAGTCTGCGGATCCTTCATTTTCTCATGCAAAAGTAATTCATTTCTTTTCTTCAATTTACTTGAATTTGAATTCTATGCTAATTTTCTGTTCTAATTTTGGTATTAAACAGTGTGAAATTGAGGATTCTTACTGATTAGGGTTTTTCTGGTGTGTTTGAATCAATTAATTTTGTGCTACAGAATCGTGATGCTCAAGCATTAGTGCCATTAACAGTGAAACAGATAAATGAAGCTCTTTTAGCAACGAGTGAGAATGCGAATTTCGTTGTTGATGGTGTTGATGTTAACAATGTATGATCTTCTCCTTTTTTGATTGTTGTTTTATAGTTTAGGAGTTTTTTTGATATGTTGTTGCAGTTTTGAGCTCAAGAATGGAGAGTGAAGGTGGGGATTTTTTGGATTTAGGTGACGATTGTCGGGCTGGTATGTGACAAGGCTGAAAGGGTTACTGATGTCGGTTTCATCCTTGATGATGGAACTGGGAGGGTTAATGTTCACAGATGGTGAGGAGTTTGAATTTATGTGCTTTATAGATTTGATAAGTTTTATGTATGAGAATATGTTTTTGATGATTCAAATTTGTTTTGTGGCTCTACAGGGTTCATGAGGCTTTCGACCGTAATGAAATGGAAACCATTATGTGAGTGACTTTGTTGTTTTATTCTTTCAGTGTGTTTTTAGTTAGAAATTCTGGATAATTAAAGAGGTAATGTATGGTTTACTAGACATGTATGTACTGAATGTATTTTGCATATACTCCCTCCTTCCCTTAAAAATTTGGGGCAACTTTATAGTTCTGGCTGTCCTGAAATATGGTTAAATTTGCTCTAGCATGATCACAAGTGTCTATATATGTCCATAGGTAATATGGTAGACAAAGAAATGTACATGCTCCCTTATTTTTTCTCCATTTGTCAAAGTGTTATAAAAGCTGATTGCATCCTTTCGGGATGAAGGTGATGATACTATTGTAATGTATTACTGATTTTGTGGGACAGAAATTATTTTATGAACTGTTTTTGGATGTGGCTTACTCATAGATGATTGCTTTCCTATAATGTGATAATGTCATTTGCTGGTGTAATGCAATGTGTTTCTGAAGCTGCCATTTTCCTTTTGTTAACAGGGATGGGATGTATGTACGTGTTTATGCTAATTTAAAAGGGTTCCAAGGTAAAAGGCAATTGATTGCTTTTGCTGTCAGGTATGCTCGTATGGATTTCTTATTAAATTTTGTTAGGGTTGTGAGAAATTGGTAGCAGAGCAGCTTGTCGATAACATAGTATAAAAATGATTGGGCATCAGCCTGTGAACCTGGATCAGCTCCATTCGCATAATTTTGGAATGCAAATACAGAAAAAAGCCTGCCAAACAAGAAGACGATATATTGGAAAAAGTTCCAAAAAAAAGTTAAACTAAAGTAAAAAAAATGTTATCTTACCAAGAAAACCCAGAAGGTTCCATCTAACCCCATTTTCTTACCATCCATTAACTTCTTTAACCCCATGTAGAGGAAGGCTAACAGGGAGGCTCCACAAGCATACCCGGAGACTGTCCAAAACCTCTTGTACCACCACCCTGCGAAGTAGGAGAAAAGAAATTGCAAGAACATGGATGTCGGGGCTTTTTCAATTTTTGTTTCTTTCACTCATATCTTTTTAAGATGAAAAACTGTTATTCTTATCTATTTAACTCAACTTTTGATTTCATTATAAGAAGGTTAAAAACTTTGTTTTATTTCAGTGAATGTAGAATGCTTTATGGAACAAATTGGAAAACTTTAGGAAATTTTGGAAGTTCTTAAAAAAGATATAAATATAGTTTAATATGTGTACGTTCCATTTCCCTTTTTTTCCCCAAGTGATTGCTCTTTTTTTTTTTTTCCCTTTTCCCATTTCCTCTTTTGCACTGCATAGCTGGTTACCTTCTATATTTCCTTTTTATCCCTCTAGCCTTTGTGCTGTTCGTTGGGTGAAGAATTGATGGTGCTGTATATCTTTGCACTTAACGTAACATTGGGTGCTCTTTAGCTGTGTTTTAAATTAGTTCACAACCCATGTAGATGCTTATGCTTGAACATGTTGCTTATCTCTATGCCTACTGTTTTGTTTAGTTCTGCTATGTCCTCTTTGTTTTTTTTTTGGCGGGGACTTGGGAGTGAGTGGGTAAGTTGTGGCCTTGACTCTGGATGTTTAGAGGTGCATCAGCTCTACCTGGTGCCAAGTGGTGTTTTGTGAACTTGTTCTGTGCTAATAAACTTCTTTATCCTTAATCTAGTGCTTTGTTTTTGATACATGATCTCGTCATGCTCTCTGAATCCTAGATTAGGCCAATACTAATGTTGTTTGTGGATTTCCAGACCTTTGACTGACTTCAACGAACTTTCATACCACTTTCTGGAGTGCATGTATGTTCACATGTACAATACAAAATTACAGGTAATGGGACAAACATTTACCCTTTTCCTAAGGTTTTATGAGTACACTGTTGGATTTGTTTTGCTCAATTCTGTATCCTCATTGCAGGCAGCCAGCGTTCCTGCTGATGCTCAGATGATGTCTTCAGTAAATGGTACCCCTTACAGAGGATACCAGGGTACCCAGCAGAACCAAGTATATTTCAGGATTGCTAGAAAATCTGACAATCGTGTCCCCCCCCCCACCCTCTCTTCTGCAGTTCTGCTTACATTTAAGTTTTTTTCTCTTTCTCGTGCTGCAGTTCGCTGGACCATATTCTGAATTGAAGGGTCTTGACAAAATAGTGATGGACTATCTGCAGCAACCTGCTAATCTGTGAGTTCTTGGAATTTGTTTAGCCTTTCTGTATCTGCCCATTGCCTAAGTTATCTTTTCTGTTTTCTGCACGCTGAAACTTTGCGCTTAAAATCAATTATTATGTGTGTAATCATTGGGTGACTGGAAGGGGGAATGGCGTGGCTCAGTTTTTTGGTAATTAATTGAAGTGTTATTTGTATGGTAATCGTAATGAATTTATGATCGCAGTCTGGACAGAGAGCATCTATTATACGGAGCCCTATACAGTTAAAAGTATTCTTTTGCATTCCCAGTGAAATAGGTTTATTTTTGTTTTTTTGTTTTTTTGTTTTTTTTCTTTGGGAGACTGAATTTCCATCCCAGGAAGCAGGTCTTGAGTACAAATCTATGAACAATCCTTTCACTGATGCAACCAATAACCCAAACACACCCATTTCAGTGACAGTCAAGCTAAGAAT